>JAVJGJ010000060.1:64525327-64575489 GCA_035590215.1 Microhierax caerulescens | reverse complement strand
CCCAGTGACACAGCAGCTGCACATTCCAGTGCCAGAAGCTTCTAGGAACCTCTACCATTCCCACTGTAAGGATTACGCAACTATTTGCCAACAGGTACTCAAAAGTTAGTTTAGGTTTGACTCAGTAGGCTTCATTCTCCTAAATGCCTGATTTTTTATCTTTATTATGTAGCTAAGAACACTGTCAAGAGAAAGCCTTTTCAAGAACAGTTCTAGTAAGGACTTGGCTTCAGTGATGAGAAATTAAGTTTCACTGGATAATACAGAATCACTTTCATATATGTTGTCCTTAGATTACAATACTAAAGTTGTGATTAAAATTATGTATAGGAATCTTAAATACTTCCACTATAAAACATGTGACCATGTCTAGTGCCTTTACATCAGAATGTGAAAGGGTAACAATCCTCCATTATGGATAGGGTAAAAAGCTGAGACAGAACTGAAACAGGGCACTGAGACAAGATCAGAGTTAAAGGAGGAGCCAGCAGATTTGGCACAGCCTCAATTAGCTTCAGAGGGCAACAAGGACAGGGCTGCAGCAAACGTGGCAGAGGCCAACAGCCGACCGCCATGTTACAGTAGTCAGAAGGAAGCCCACATACAACTTGGAACATTTCACCTCTTGCGTAGCCTTGCAGGCTTCTTTGTCTGGGGCACAGTGAAAGCCTAAATCATCATTTCAGTGGGAATAATAATAATGCTTATACAAAGTGACAAAAAAAACAACCTCAAAAGGCACAACAGTGCAGATTAACACATCCAGAACTGTTCTCGATATTACAAACTCAATATCTCCTTTGCTTTTTGGTGAGCAGACTACCAATGTGGCACCTCACCTCCTACAGCCAAAAATTCAGCAAAAGGGAAAACTTCTTTTGAGAAGCATATAGAGAAGCCAGTACTGGGATAGTGGGAACTAAAAAGGAAGATTTGTCAGTAAGAATAGTCTGAATCCTATAGATTTCAAGCATCTAAACAAAAAAATTTTAAACCAACATGAGCAGCACTAAAATGACTTAGATTTACCACAGAGGCATACAAAAAACTGTAAGAACTAAGTATCAGAGGCAGATGTTTGAAGTGGAGCCAAGTGCAAGCCAGATAAGAGACCCATTTACAAAATATTTCCATCCTTGCCCAATTCTACAACTGATAGACCAGAACCTTAATGGAACAAAACAGGAAGCTTTTCTTCAGTCATCCAGCACTGAGCACAGGCTGACATCCATCAGATGACTCTCTATGAATGTCTTGCTCCAACATAGCAAAAAAGACATTTACAATAAAAGATAGCCATCTCCATATCTCGTGACCTAGATATTCCTTTTGGAACCCTCTCATTAAATAAAAGTTCACAGCCCAAGTAATCCAGCACTGCCTCTAGAATCCCTTTTTTTCTTTTCCAGACTTACATAAAACCTTTAACTCCTGGTATTCTGGCCATTTGATACAAACAGCCATGAAGATAAAGTAATTAAATGAAGAGTCTTAAGACATCTTTCTGTCTCTTGCTCTGAGGATAAAAATAGAACAACTGAAGTACTGAAAGACTAAATGGTTCATAAAAGGTTTGAAGATGGAGTCTTACACCAGTTGTAGCCAGAGAATTCCGAAGTACTTTTGGACTGCTGGTCAAAATAAACCAGAATTTTTAAAGGCACTGAACTATGCATACAATGCTAGATGAGGCACAGCCCTTGAAGTCATTCAGAGTATAATTCTGGGCATTAAATGGTGGGTTCTTAGATCTACAGGTAACGTGTAACTGAAACGGTTTCAGAGCAACATGGTAATTACAGTGACTTCTGCAGAGTTCTGCAACGGAAGATTTTGACCATGTGTAATCATTTTCCACCTATTTCTGAAGCGCATGGAGAAGTGCAAACAGAGGTGAGAAAGGAACAGAGGCCCTAGGACAGCCTGCATTCTGCTGCTTTCTCAAGCTATGTTTGAGGGGAAGGCAGTTTACACCTGTTGGATAGGTTCTTTATTTGGATTAGGTAATAGCTCACCTGGCTGGGCTCCAACAGCAGAATCACCACCACCTCTCAATAACTCTAAACCCCAGAGGCAAACATTGCTCTGGAACAGAAACAGGACAGGAATTCGTTTCTCACATTCCTCTTCTTTAGGCAGGATGAAAAGCAGTGACTGATGAAATAAGAACAATTTAACTTGAGCTTTCCAAATCCCATTCCAATTCTCCTACTGAAGGATCCATTTGGGAAATGATGACAACTCAGGTCACATGCCTTCTGCACTATGTGTCTGCCTCTCTCACCTCCCTCCATTTTCCAGTAGCTTTCAAGCACCACTGAAGAGTCAGTATTTTCATGTATACAGTGCCTTCCAGTCCTAAACTCACGTGCTGGAGATGCTCTGTCTCATTATTCTATTTGCAAAGACTGAAGTGAAGGCTTAGGCAAAGGAATAAATAATATTTACTGAAGTGGCAAAGGAAGAACTCAAACCTCTAGCAGTTCTGGACCTATATCCAGGATAGGCTACTGCAGCAAGGTCGCCTTGCTCCTAGCTTCCAAGATCCAGAATGCTTAGGGTAAATCTTACTGCTCTTTCAATCACAGGAAGAATGGTTTTACTGCAGAATCACAGTCCTCTGCCCTAAGTCCCATGAGTATAAAAGCCATAAATAGAAATTCCAATGTCCAAAGTTAATAGAGAGCATAAAGAAGCCATATGAAAAAGAAACACTGCAAGATGATGCTCTGTCTTTGAACAATCTAAACTTGATATTCAAGGAAAAAGCATTAAGATGAGGCCTTAGTGGAGATTTCTGCAGTATCAGGTATAAGTTTGCATTCTACATATATGTCTCAACACCAACAAACCTAAACTTACAGATGCATGAATGAAAAATGATCAAAAAGAAACAGACATTTCCCTTCTATTCTACACATTCATTCACGCCCTTATTCCACCATGAACCTGCCAGCTCTGGGAACACAGCTCTATTTTCACAGGCCTAGTTTCTAGGATAGTCCTGAGAAGAACCAGTACTAGGCTCTTAGATAGATTCATAGAATCATTTAGGTTGGAAAAGACCTTTAAGATCACCCAGTCCAACCATTAACCCAGCACTACCAAGGCCACCACTAAACCATGTCCCCAAGTGCCACATCTGCATGTCTTTTAAACACCTCCAAGGATGGTGACACAACCACCTCCCTGGGCAGCCTGTTCCAATGCCTGACCACCCTTTTGGTGACGAAATTTTTCCTAATATCCAGTCTGGACCTCCCCTGGTGCAACTTGAAGCCACTTCATCTTGTTCTATCATTTGTTACTTGGAAGAAGAGACTGACCCCCACCTCACTACAACCTCCTTTCGGGTAGTTGTCAAGAGCAATAAGGTCCCCCCACAGCCTTTTTTTCTCCAATCAAAACAACCCCCCCTTCCTTCAACTGCTCTTCACAAGACTTGTGCTCTAGACCCTGGTGAAACCAGCTCCATTGGCCTTCTTTGGATGTGCTCCAACACCTGAGCAAGAAACTAAACACAAATGACAAATGAGCTCCTGAGTGCACTGCATTCTTCAAAAAGCCAGAGCAGCAATTTTAACTTACCTGACTGATGAAGAGACAGATCGTTTGTCAGCTATATGAGCATCTGACTGAACAGCCCACAATGACCCTCTTTTGTTGAGTGGTGACCGGTAGCTCTGTGGGACAGCTGCATTTCCCTTGCTTATAGCTCCACTTGCCCAGGTCAGGTTTGTTAACTAAAAGGGTAAAAAAAAAAAACAGAAAAAACCAAACCAACAAAAAAACCAACAACAACAAAACAATAAACCACTGTCAGAAACAATTAAAAGCCAAGAGAAGAGCAAAAGGTGTCATTAAATAACCTGAACAGAGTATGCACTAAGAGAAGACTGCTAGAGAAGGGAAATCTTTAGATGCAGAAAAACCACGCTAGTTGCATAAAGCAGCAGGAGAGACGACACCAACAATTCAAGTGCCAGCATTAAAATGACAGCCCTCTGACTGATCCCTGGAACATGAACTAACATTGCAACTGGCAACACAGTTGCCACTCCTTCCCTGGTTTAGTAGCCCAAGGCATCTAAGAATTTTTGTAAATTCAGTCTTAACTCTTACTTAAGTTCTGGACAGGATTAAATTGAGTGGTTATGCACTAGACTTCTGCCCACTTCTCCAAAAGCAACTGGTTTTGTCTCATCGCTTCTCAGCTCTGTCCCTTCCTGTTCTTATTCCTTGCCTGTGTGTCATTATTCTCACCCAGTCAGTCCGAGCTTCCATGTTTCAGGTGTTATTCTCTTCATTCTACTCCTTCTAGTTTCATTCTTACAGACTGCTAGCACTGGCCCACCCACTACTTCTGGCCTGAGTGACACCATGTCCAGCCTGGAACTTCCCACAGAAATAATCTGATTTGTCTTCCCCCACCTCTCTTCTTAGTTCGTCTCATGGTTGCTCACATGCCCTATGTCCAAGTGGTTCTAGTTTTATTCCCCTCTCCAGTCCACTCCTTTTGCTAGCCTCTTTGTTCATCCAGTCCCAGAATGTGGGCTCCTCACTGGACCACCTCGACCACCACACTGCCATTCCTTCCACTCAAATGGTTCTCAGTGTCCTCCCCCATATTATGTCCAGGTCCAATTTCACAACCTCCTTATCCTGGCTGTTCTCTATGCTCTGGCAGAATGCAGAATGAGTGGGAATTCAAGTCAGATGGGCTCCCAATCCAACACAGACCAGGTCACTGAGAACACAGAGTCTCAAGACCTCTCATGAGAACATAGGATCTCAAGCCTCAGTACTCTAGACATGCAAATACAGAGAAATTCAGTTTAGCGTCCTCAGTATAGAGGGAACCTCCAAGCAGCTGAGAAGCTCTAGTAGGTGATGCTGAGTATATTTCACCTGAAGCTTTTCAGATAGTTACTGTGCAGTCAAGCTTGGACAGAATTTTAAATTCCAAAATGCTATTCCGAAGCATAGGAGATCCAGAGATTTAAAAGAAAAGTTTACACATATTAAAAAGCACAGAATTTTTTTTTCTTTTAATCCAGCCTTGGTTTTGGCTGGAACACTTCACCTTGCCTGAAGTGTTCCGAAAACTGAACGTTAAACACAGAAAACATGCGTCCAAATGGACAAAGTTTCAGAACATTACAAGCAATTTAAAACAAGGTCTTACAGCAGGACTTACCAGGCAAGCTTAGTAATGGGCAGTGCTGCCTACCTGATACAGAAAACAGCATTAGGTGTCGCTTTGGTGCCTCTACCTCACCCTTAAATGTGTTGCCTTCTGTAGAATTTAATTAAAATTTAAAGCATTTTCATTGCAATAACAGAGAGCTTCTAATTGCATTTAGCTCTGACTGTGCCAGGCACTATACAAACACCTAACAATGACAGTTTCTGGCCACAACGAGTATATTGTCTGAAAAGAAGCAAGAATGGCAAATGAGGCAAACAGAGGCCAATATGGTAAATGAAACAGGATATATACAATTCTTAGCTTGTCAGCAACAGCAATCACAACTTTGTTAACACATCTAATGTGTGAAATGAAGATGACTTCATCCAATTTTCTCTCCTCATCATCTTGATACCACAACCCACTTAGTCTGATGAATTACCACCTCACTCCTGCTCTATTAACAAAATATGCTTTCCTCTCCAATACTGTATCACTGTTTATTTGAAAGCTGTCTTTCTAAGCAAAGCAGGTGAGCAAATAGCTTAGCATGGGTAGTAGAGACATTTCACACATTCCAGATAGACAGGTGTTTAAACTACAGCAGGATTAAACACAAGCAAGGGATTCAGAATGAGGGAGAGAACACCAGCAAGAGTGTTAAGGTTTAGCTGCAGCCAGCCCACCCAGATGGGTGTTCCTGCTTGTTACTGTGCCATGTGCTGAGATATTTCAGCTGCTATAATTAGCTTGCCAGGATGTTGCCTTGGTAGATTGCCCAGGCACCCCCAACACATCTGTGCTGAGCAGGGTGGCTTCATTTTCTAGTATCTATTCCTCCCGTGCACCTAATGAAAGTGTATTCTTCCCTTCATATAGGCAAACAGCAGCAAATCAGTTGCTACTCTGGTTTGAAAGAAGATAACATACAACACCTGAACCAAAGCAGATACCAAAATTTCTATAAAGAATAGCTTTTGCAGCCTCAGAAACTGTGGCAGTGGAAAAAAACCAACCAACCAAAAAAAACCAAAACACAAACCCCAAACCCCAAGAAAAACAGGTTAGTGGGGCTCAACAGGGAAGGTGTTTGTTGGTGTGGATTTACAGGAATAAAGTTTTCACATTGATTTGTATCAAGACAGGTTCAAACTCTCCTGCTTGGTAAGGTTCCTGTTTCTCATTAGCAGTGAGGGACTTCAGAATATTTTTTACTGACACTGACAGTATGACAGGAGATCCATGTGTGCTGCACTGCACGCTTCAAGCATCCCTATTTTCAAGCATCTTTCCTCACATCAATATGTTCTATGTGGAGTCTGTAAAAGGCGAAATAACACACAGCTAGTATCTTTCATGATAGAATGATTCATAAAGTTTTGCTCCAATTTTTGAACTGTTGGGGACAGCAAAAAGGTCACAAGCCGAAAGGAACATGCTGAGTAAAGAACACAATGGGATAGTAAATTCCAAAAAGCTGTCATGGAACAAGGAGAGCCCACTTGATGTACTTCTATTTATTATATAACATCAAGAAATAGGGGAGGGAAGTACAGATGAGTTGTCACAGCCATATCAGTAAATAGAGCCTTATCTTAGAAAACCTAACAGCACATATATGTACTGTTATAGTTAAATATAATGGTAATAACCGTAAGACAAATTATTGCATAATGCCATAATCTTTTTTTTTTCTTTTTTAATTTTTAAGCATTACAAGTTTATGACTGCAATACACTTGCCTTCTTGACAGCAGAGATACATAAGCTTAAAAGAATTGGTCTCTATGGTCTTGCTTTGTTCAGAGAAATTTCTTAATAAATTTAAGATTGAAAACAAGCCCAAAACAAAAAATGATAACTGAAAGTGCTGGATAGAAGAGCTGAGGGGTTTGTTTTTGTTAGTCTCCTTCATAATTTAAATAGGAAATATGAAATCTCCAAATACAGATAGGAAGAAAGAAAATCCCAGGACAGAACTTGTTTCTAATGAACAGCACCCTACGGACAAAGACCCATTGTATAGTAAGTTTAAGAAATCACAAGCAAGAGTCAGAAGAGGAGCATAATGTCTTTTCACGTTTCTGATCTACGCTATACTATCCTTTCAGTAGTTTCCCATTATCATATTCAAGAACCTTTTTTCTATAATAAAGTATTTTGATCTTGTCTAATGTTTCAAATAAGCTAAAGCATCAAATGTTAACAATGTCCAAAAATAAAAAGAATAACAATTAAAAAATCCCACAACAGTGCTGCAGATCAACCTTCATGGACTGAGGAAAAGCCTCCTAAAAGCCTGAGTATTTCTCTTGCTAGTTTGCAGGAGTCAACCAGGGTGAACAGGGACACATCATCGCTAGAAGTTGTTACTCTGCTCCTCTTGGCAGAGAGTGGAAAAGTGACTTAAGTTTTCATTAGCAACATCCTGAACAGCAGATCCTGAGTTTCACTGGTCAGTGTGTTACAACACTGAGGCAGCAACGCACTACAAAAAAAAATGCCTACTTCATTCTCCCCAGCTGGCAGCTTTAATATTTTTCTGCCGGAGGTCAGACACATCCTGTCGCCTACAAAGCACTCAGGTTCAGTCTGAAACAGGAGAAGACCTAATACCATAATGTTTTTGGCACAACATAACCTATCAACAAGTTTCAAAGGTATATATGAACGTAAACTGTCCACCAAGAAACCTTTTCATTTAAAGAAAGATTGGACAGGGATCATATAAGACACACGTTAAGATCACTACTCCTCTACCTTATGACCAGACCAGAATCTTTAGGTTTTGATGCTTCACACAGGACAAGATGACACTGTATCATAAGCTCAAAAAAGGAAACATCCCATGAGAAAACCAGCCATGTGCAAAATGTCTCAACACTTGTAAGATCTTCTTTGCCTTTTGATCTATTTCTTCCTGTGTGCTCAGTTTGACTCAAGATCCTTCAGTCAATCCTTGGTTTTCCATTTTTTTTACTTACTGTTCATTCAGCAATGACATCTTTATCCAACAGCTTGTAAAAGAAATGTTTCTTTTCTTCCATTACCTGGCTTCCATAGTCACTGTATTTTTAACCGCCAAGCCTCCCTCGGACACATACCTCTGAGGCTTTCAAGATCAGTAAAATATTTATATTCGCAGGAACAGAGAAGAAGGGCTAACAACTTGCCATGAAAAAAAAAAAAATTGCTGCATTCTTTCACTTATGTTTTTCTTCTTTCAGCCTTCAGAGATGACTATGACTAGATGCTACAACAACACAAATACTCACTGTTAATCTGCCCTCTCCCCAATCTGTGTGCTGCATTTTCTGGGCTTCACCACAGAGCTCCCATGTACATACATCTCTGATCTAGTGCAGGCTAGCATGGCTTGGCCTAACAGAGAACCCAGGTCTTCCAGTACTATTGGAAACAGTCCACCCACCTTGCCTGCCTTAATGCACTGAGATACTGGAATCCAACAGGCCATGCCACTATGGGAAATATCACAGGATCTTAAACTGCCTCTTCCCTTAAGAGGCCAAGGAAATCCCAAACCACAAACCTCTAATATACACGCTTTCACTGTCTGAATAGTGGCACAAAGTATACCTAAAACAAATTCCCTGAAGAAAACATCTAATACAAACAGATTTTTCTAGGGACACATTTTTGTTACCCAGGCCAGCTCGCTGACCACACCCCATACTAAAACACCTTCATTTTATGTACAGATTTGAATTTGCAGGAGCAACCAGCCAGAAGAAGGGGAGAACTGGGGCTAACAGGCTGGGAAGTGTGAAATCTGTGTGTGTACCAAGGCTGATCTGGCCAAAGGCCTGTGACATTCCTTCTCTGCTCGTGGAGCTTACCAGCTTACAGGATATACATATGCATACAGAGCACAAGTGTTCCAGTCTCCAGAAAATGTTCCAAAGACCTGCCAGAGACATTCCTGGGAAACCTGACAAACTTGCAAATTCCTTTGTAGTGTCTCCAGCGTATGCATCCATTTAACAATAACAAAAAACCAAAAAAAAAAAAAAAACCAAGTTAGGGCTGCTGCTGTAGATGGCTGAACTCCTCTCTTCCTTCTGAAAAAGTCAGGCTTTCATTTAGACATTTTCTGCCTCAAAACTTCCCAGTGGGAGTGATTTTGATAAGGCACAGTCCTGCCAAATGTTTGATGATCAGGGTGTAATCTTTCCAATAACATGAGTTCTAGCTGCTCAGCCTGGCCCATTTGGTGACTCTCTGCAGATGTTGCTGCATTGTAACAAAAGCCTCTGCTCCCATTCCCTTTGGAGCCTCAGAGCAGAAGGGGCTCAATTTGACTACTGCAGAAGCTACACTGACATTTTCGCTTCCTACAACCTCTGCTGGGACCAGTTATATTCCTGCTGATGCTACAAATCAGTAGTGTTAAAAGTAATTCTAGATCCTGTGTGAACAGCATGGGGATGAGGAGGAGATGGGGGCCTTCAGCAGTACAGAGCTATGTGAAAGAGGAAGGAAAACATCACTCAAGACTTCACCTCCTGGCTTCTTCCTCCTCTTCCTAGTTACAGTGAGATGCTTTTTTTTCCCCTTACACTTCCCTTCCTCTCCATCACTGGAGAGGTAAAAGCCCACCAAACAGTAACATAAGGAAAATAAATCTGATTAAGACTCGGATGAAGTGGGCTGAATCAAGGTAAGGGACTAACACTGAAAAAAAAACCCTTTGGTGGGGAAAATATTCCCACCAAATTTCTGCAAATATCTACTATACCCTGCGTTTCATGGTTTTTCTGCAGTCACCATGTTGCACTACTGAGGTCTAGAACTGAAAGAGCTGATACCCACTGGCCCGCTGGGACTTGTACAGTGTGTTTTGGCCCATGAGCAGTTGTGCTTTGTGGCACTTTTCCTCTGCTGAGGACAAGGCAGGCCACACAAGAGTACTGCACTGTAATTGAGACAGCTAACTGAGGAGTGTTGTAGCTGATGTTAAGGTGAAGCTCACTACTTTGGGATTCCTGTGGCATATTATCCCCACAAGGTCACTCTGGGGCACTGTAAAGTACCTGTTCCAGTTCTTCCTCTCTCTCTCTCTCTCTCTCCCCTCATCCAAAGGTTTAGCAAACTTATCTGCTTTTTGCTAATTTCTACCTTCTGTCCAAGTGAAAAATGTAGAATGAGAGAAGTGCCCCATCCTCCTAAGGATCTATTCGCATGTTTCCAGGAATCCTGGCTGCCGGATCTTGGGCACTGACTAGCTGCATAGCAGAGATGGAGGCAGCTCAGTATAGCCCTTGCCTGGGTGGTCTGATGTTATCCCTGTGATTAAACTCCCTGGCTAGAAGAATTGGAGCTGTTCCTAACGATAGCTGGGTCTTGAAATCTCACACTCTCCTTCACAGAGAGGGGCAGAGCTCCCACCAGGCCTCCCCTCCTCCTCCTCTTCCTCCTCCTCCTGGTGAAGCTGGCCAATTCAACACATTCTTTAGCTCACTAGCATTAATAACTACAAAGTACTACAGCCTGGTAGTTATCAACTGCAGCCCCCTACACCAGCCAGTGATAGGGACCTCACACAGATCCAGCACTGCAGCAGAAAACCTTTTTACTTTACAGCATATTTCAGAGAGAATTAGCATGCTATTTACAAAGAAAAAACATGTACATATCTAGTATCCTGCCACCTGGCTTTGGACCTACACACATGCTGTGCATTTTAATGTCCTCCCTGTAGAAAGTCCCACAATGCAAGTATACAGAAATATTTTATGCTAAACACACATGAAATAAAGACTTTAGGATTAATGCCTGGTAAGGAAGACAGCAGAGGGAAAAGAAGCCTAGATTATTTTGGTCACAGCCTTCATCCACCTATCCATTAGGAAAAGCCAACTGCTAATAGTAGGTACAGCCAAAAAAACCCCTCTTAGTTTAACTGTCCAGAAGAAAAATAATTGCCAGTAAGGTCCCTATATCACAAATCAAGGCAAGAAAAACAATTAGTCCCTATACAATGATTGGGACTTATTGAACTGCATCTTCAGGCTTCATTCCCCAATTCATCACCGATGTATCTGCCTTGATTCTCCAACAGTACTGTTACTGTCTTAGGCTTATGCTAGGCAATGGACAAACAACACGAAAATTTCAGGACAACTGAAAAATTCAATTGAGTATTATTAACACACTGACAACACTGCAGGCAAACAATGACAGTACACGTACTGACAGAGACATCACCACTTTGCAAAAATAATTACCCATCACATGCAAGCAACTAGGGAATTGCTAATTCTAGATACTGATTTCCTCACAAGTGTCTCAGTAACCCGCTTACCATAAAGGAAATATTTAACTTGACTACAGTAAAGCAATGTAGCAAAGAAGTCATAAATATGGAAGCAGCAGCATAGCACACGTTCCTTAATATTAAAGACAAAAGGTCACTTCAGAGCAATGGCCCAGCAAACTTGCAACCCTGCCTGACATATTTCAGAAGATGGAAAAACTTGTACTTTCCATGCATCTAACTGAACATCTTATTGATGAGGAAAATTAATCTGTTGTTTCTGTATGTTAAAAGCTAGGGATCTATCATTTGCAAAATGATCATTATTCTGTCTGAGGTAACAATGGCCTGTTAAGCTTTCTGCCTTAATGGTATCCTGCTGTAGGAAGTTTCAGAAAGTAAGTATATTCTGTGAAAATAACTATTCACTTTTACTACCAGTTTTTACTCTGATGTCCTCCTACTAAACTGAATGTCCCCTTCTTATAAGAAACACTAATAAAGTGAGCTTTATTTGTCATCTGCTGCTCTACATAATCCCTTCATACCTACCTCCTCCCTAAACAAACTTGGTATTTTTGCTTCCTTGTTAAAAATGCATTTTGCAGTTAAATGTTATAGTCGTTCATCTATGAATCCCCATTATTCTTCTTACATTCACTTTAGGAATGGCAACCACAACTGAAAACCATTTGCCAAGGGAGGGCATAATTACACACTATTTCCTATCCTGTCCTTCAAACATGCTAATAATTTGCTTGTTGCCTTTACTGCTTGACTTAGAACACTTATCTTCATGGAGTTTTCTGGAACAAAACTCATTTTTAATTCTCTAAATCAGGAGTCCTCAAACTTTGGATTAAGTGGCAGGCAGTCATCTGCGGCTGCTTGGTTTCCCCCCGCAACCCCTGGCGGGGGGGGCAGGGGGGTTCTGTAAATACCAGGGGGCCGGATTGAGGACCCTGGGGGGCCGTATCCGGCCCGCAGACCATAGTTTGAGGACGCCTGCCCTAAATGATTAATTTGAAGCTTATTACTTTAAATGGTTTAAATTATTGCTTGTCACATCATCAGTTATTTGTAAACACTGGACTTCACCTGCCTTGGTCTCGTCCAGTTAACGTAGTTATATTTCTCTTAGTTAAATTAGCTTTTCTCATGCTAATCAACAAAAGAATACAGATGTACTGACAAATAACCAGGAGGTAGGCTCAAGTTTAAGTTTACAGCACACACACAGCTTTACAGTAGTTGAACATCTGGACACCTGTAGCCCACAGGTAACAAGAAGTTACCTTATGTAGGGAGCATGAGCTGCACAAGCAGGTGTTCACACAGATGAACACTATGGAGCAGTTAATCCACTGTAAATTCACACCCCATATTACCTTAAAATAACTTGCTTTTATATTCATTCTTTAGATAAAATACGCCAGTCATTATGAACCTCCTCCTTGAAAATCTTTAATTTTACACTCAATCACGTGTATTCTGAGTTTTCGGTTATCCACTTGCTGTATAGCAAACTAGCTAGTTGTTGGGGTGGGGGGTGGGGGTGTTCATTTTTTGTTGTTGGTTGTGTGGTAGGGGTTTGTTTTTTTGGTGGTGGTGGTGGTGTTTGGGTGGTTTGTTTTCTTTTTTCTTTATGTTTTTTATCTGTAACAAAACTTTACCTCTCACCTTACAGAGACCTGGCTTGCTTAACAGTCCTTGCTGAAAACTTGTCAAAAACTTTTTTGAAAGTTTGAACTCCACTTCCACTAGATGCTATTTTTTCAGTTCCAATTCTAATAGATCAAGACACATGTTGGGTGGTTTGATTGGAGAGTTTTTTGCTCTGAATTATGTTTATCTGGGTGAATTAAAATTCCATTTTAACATCAATTTAATCTGCTAGTGGAGCAAAATTCGCTGCTTTAATTTACAGGAAACGTTAGGATCCTTATTACAGGTAGGCACACTTATTGCCTTCCTGTCCTCTTACACCAGTTTTACCACACCTTTCAGTAGAAACTTTTATCACTTCATGGTTTGTTTCTAACTCCTAAATGTACACTGTCCAGCCACAGAAGCCTCACAAAACAGTTTTTGCCCATCATTGCTCCTAGGAGCTTATCCTTCATTTCCTGGAAAGAAAAATATTTCTCCTCGGTATGTACTATAGTGAAAAATAATGCAAAAAATATTTAATATCTCTAATGCCCATATCCTCTAAAATTTGTTTCTACAAACCTAGACTATATCCCCCCTAAACTAGTAAATTAATCTATCACTAGCATATTTAAGGAAATCTGATTTCCTGTGGCATTCCCACATGTCTCCCTGGCAAATAACCACATTATTCACAAGTCTGTTAAATATTATATTTTGAAGACCTTTTCTCTCTGTGTTCCCCTAACTCACAAGGAAACAGCAGCACATGTTGCAGCTAGTTCCAAATTAATCACTGCTAATTAATAATCCAAAATAATAATCCAAATCACTGCTAATTAACATATGCATTCTGACTGGCTAGGCAGCAGTCCAAACAGAACAGTATGTTGAACTCCCCTTGATTTTAGCCCTCAACTGACACATTCTCACAGGCCTTGCACTTCTGTACACAACATTTTCCATAAAACAGGTAAGATGTACTATCTTCAAGACTGATTTAGTTGAAACTTGGGGGATTTGGAAAGGGGATTTTTCTTGCTTATATGTTTTCTTAAGATCTTTTGAGCTCAGATACCTCCTTATTATCCTACTCAGCCATGAACTCAGCAGATTAATGCTGGATCCTCAAAGATACACATTTTCCATAGAGATCCCTGTGTTGCTCGCTCCCGGAGGAGCAAGAGGAACACCTTGTTATTTTTGGATACTGTGGATATTTTGGATACTGTGGACTACTATAGTTAGATGGCAAGTACTGCAAAAATTGGGCAGTGTTTGAAAGACCTCTTATGGACAGAGGTACATCACTCTCAGTTTGTCATAAACTTAAAATCAGCTTTTTTATTGGACTTCATGTAATCATAAAAACATTGTAAATTTGTGGGTTTAAGTAAATAAAATGGAATAAGATTCCTCAGAAGTAGAAACTAACATTCCTTGTTAACAGTTATATTTAAAGATTCTCCCTAGCAGCTTCACTGAATTTATTAATATGTAATGCTGAATATTTTATCTTTCTTATTTTGACTGGAGACTGTCATAGTCCAATGTGTCCTCGAGGCAACACCTTTCCTGCACTTACTATTAAAGACAGCTACAAAAGTTACCCAAACAGCTGCTCCTTTTCTAGTCTAAGATATAATACTGCTCCTCTTTTCTCTCTATTTATCTGTCATTCCTGCAACTAGGCAGTAAGGCATCATACAGTGATACAGGAGATTAAGTAATGACTTACAGGTTCTAGACCAATATTTCTATCGTGTAACACTGTGAAGGCACCTTTGTTTTCTCCATTTTATAAGCCTGTAGATGCACTGGTGAAATTTTATAATGAAAAATATTTTTCAAAAATACAAATTAATGAAATGCCAAATGTTCTCACACACTTTTTGAGACAGTCTGTGAGGACTGAAAACTGTGTACAAGGGAATGAAATCACACTTCAATAAGGCTTTACCTTCCTACCATCTCCACCTCCCACATTATAAGAACTGTTCATTTTATGAGTATCACTGTGAAGTTCCCATCTGGCATTTCAGAAGTGAATGAAGAGGACTGACAAGACAGAAAACTGATGTAATCACAAAAATCTTGTTTTCTTAAGATGACAGATTTTAAATGTCTTGTTCAAAGCTTGTCAGATACTTACACATAAAATCTTCCCTTTGAACATTTGTCATTTCAGCAGTCGATTGGCTTAATAAATTAAACCATTCTAAAACAGAAGAATACAAGAATACAAGAGAGTAAGAGAGAAAATGTGAAACAGGTGCTTTGGGCATGGGTAGGAAACTGTAAAGAACAGCAGAGACTGGACAAGGACAGAGGTGGACTCCTAACCATAATGGCAACACCATGCCAAGCACAGCTGCTGAGGTTACATTCCTGGGAACCCCGGAGACCCATGCTAGTACACAGATACCAGAAGCAATTCTCACAAGAATGGGAATGGAAAACAAGCTTCCCAGCTGCTCTTGGAAGTAGATAATGTATTCAGAGTGCCCCCGCCCCCAAGACACAGCTGGGCACAACACAGGGAGCCAAGGCACAGACAAAGGCATTCAACTCTCACATAGATGTTCTTGCCCCTGGAAAAGAAACACAGTCTACAGCAATAGTAGTATTTTCAAAAGTCTCTCTTTCATACACCCCCCAAATCAATAGTCCTAATCTTGCCATTAAACATAATTAAATCCAAATATCAAGTCCTTTTCATACCAGCCAGGTACTTTCCAACAAGGTAGGACTAACTACAAGTTTCTGGAGTCACTTAATTGTACTATTTTTGTTATTTAGGTAAATGATGTTCTTTTCCAGGGGTCATCTTCATGCCAATTTATTTTAGAATGCTTTTAAAATAAAAGGACTATTATATTTCAAGTGACTTCAACAGAGGAGTGAAAAGGGGGGAAATAACAATTCAGTCTCCTGTCTAGAAATGCATAGGGAAGAAGTGCCCTGATTAACTAAATCACCCTCATACAAGCTCTATCTCTAACCTCCTCTCAGCCTTCAATCCCTTACTTTTCCTGTCCCAGAGTCATCATTTTCATAACCCAGAGTTCTTAAACGCTCCCATACCAGGTTTTTTGCCCTTTCAACCCATACCAATGGCCTTTAACTTCTTACTTCTCTCCAGCTGTTTACTAAATGCCCTTCCACATGTTTCTCTACCTTCTCTGCCCCTGTCTTCCCCCCTCCTGGTTCAGACCAAATCCTTGTCTGCCCAAATCTATAACCATGCAGTGCTCAAAAATAACTTCACCAGTATCTACCCTTCTGCAAATCACTTTCCAGACTGACTGTCAGCCTCCTCCATAATGCCTGCACTTCTCCTGTTCATTTCATCCCCCTGCTTCAAATCTGTATCCATACCTAGTGGCTCAGTGCCAGGTGTCCTGGTTCCAGGTCCCTCAACAATCAGCCCAACACTTGCACGGCTCCTCCAGTTTTGCCTGTACCTGCTGCCATATTATGTTTTTATTGTATGCCGGTACTTCTTGTCACCCCTCATTGTCATACCAGTCTTGTTGTCCCCCAGAAGTAAAAGCCTCGGTCCTTGTTGCCAGTAGGCTTTAAAAGCCAGGCTTGGATCAAAAAAATAATCACAATGACTTAGATGACAGAAGAATAGAATGTGTCCAGGGAAAAAAAAAGCTCAAGCAGTAGCCATATGCTTGAGCTGCATTCCTTTGGGCCTTGCAGTTACACCTGAACCTTCCAAAACATCACCGTTTCATGTATGAGTAAAATAATAGTCTCAGCTTAGTAATTATTATGCCATAAATTCAGCACTGAAGAATCAGATTGCCTTAAAAGAAAAACCGTCCTCAACTACGCCATCCAAATTTTCACGCTAAGCAAGCTTCAGATTTCATGTCTCCAAAGGGATTATTGCACAAACGTGGCCTGGAGAATCACAGCAGAGAGCAGATGTCTAGAGCTGAATGAATGCAGGCTCAGGAAGAAAATTCATTGTCAGACAGAGCTCCAGCTCTAAACTTTTCATTGACTTGTGAATCCCTTTCTACACGGATCTTTTTCATGACAACAGAAGACCATTAAGACACAACCCAACCCCTGTTTCTCTATTTCACTACAGAAGCAAAGCCTGTACAAACACTATGTAGCCAAATACAATGTATATCAAGGTCACTCAGAAAACATACACTGTCTGCTAGGAGCTAAGGTCTTTACTGTTTGCTTGTCTTGAATAAGGGAATCAGCACCTTCATTCTCCTTCCATACATTTCCCACCTCTTCTGTGCGAAAGTATCCTGGGAGAACCCAGAAGCAAAAAGCGATGCAGACATATTTACCACGACCAACACATTTCCAGAGCTACCACAGCACTTCATAGCCACTTTCAGACTTGAGTATACCTACCTACACTGACGGACTGACAGGCTTCAGCCTCCACCACCTACAATTACCTTTGACACCCAACACAGCTGTGCTCAGGAAGCTACACAGCCCTTCCCATTCCCTTGTGAATTCCCTTCTGGATTCCTTCTTTTATACTTCCTAATTTAACTAAAAGTAACTAGCTATGGTAGGAATACAGAAGTTTAAAAATCATCTAATAGCTATATAAATGGCAGCAAGAGGACAACTTCGGTTCTCTAGACAGATCTAACAAAGCACAACATTTGGAGGCAAGTGGGAAATGAGTGATTTTATGGAGAAAGTCTATGAATTTATTTTGAAAAGTTCTTTTCTGAAAAGACTGAAATTAATTAAGATGCATTTCAATTTTTTCCCCAAATATTTGCTTAGACACTAATTTTTATCCATGGAAGCAGTTTCCACCATACGTTCAGCTTTCAACAAATCAGCATTTCCTGAATGAAAATGCTTCACTACCAAATCTCTTTGGAACAGTTTTATTGACAAAGTTTAGCTTAAAAAAGCTGAAGTCTGATTTCATTAAGCAAACCAGACTAACAGCTCTGAATATTACTGGATAAGTATACAAGCTTCTCCTGATGTTCCTTCCCCATTCCACTTCAAGCTCTGAAAGATCAAATTCTCTAAGTAGGGTCTGGCTTGTTGCAAGATCAGGCCTCAGCATCACTGGTATATTCAGTGCGCACATTCTCTGCTGCGTCCATCATCAAGCAGGTGGTTTGTTTCTGTGATTTATCCTTTAAAGTTCAAGACCTATCTGCAAAGATCAGAGTGCCGGTGTTAGTTTTGGAACTGCCCAGACTGAATTAAAGCCTTCAACTAGGTGTAGAAGGGTCCAAACATCTATTCAGCTTCCTAGAGTTATAAATGCACCCCACATTTTGAAAAAGATGTACTGCCAGTAACCTAACCAGATATTCAAAATCCAAACATATAACAATAAAACTGAAAGAAGCAAAAAGCAGCAAATAGCAGTAGCTATTACAACTACTAAATATGCCTCAGAAAACTTAGCAAAGTATCCCTGTTAAAACAATACTTCCAAAAATCAAAGTATCAGAGCGAAGATACTTAAAACTGTTTGTCCCTAGCAAGTAGAGAGGGGGAAAAATTAATTTCCAAGGGAAAGTGCCTACCTATCCTGGAGAACATCTAGTTGGCAGCTTAATTAACTGAGAAGCGTCCAACTTGAACACATCTGATGAACACAACTACAGCATATTATAAAGAACAAAACATGACTACGTGTGTAGCCATTTAAGCCATAACAACTCAAACAGAATTATGAAACTAAGTGAAATTCTACCAGAAGCCAATGTGAATTTGATCTATACCACCACGTTCAGCAAAAGGATTATCATATCCTACGCTAAGTACTTCATTATGTCTTTACATGTTATTGGAATACAGGATTTACATCAGAACCCATTCTGCAGACTTCCATTCCCAGCACTGTGATGACACACTGGAGGAATGAAGAAGCAAACTGCATGAAAGCACAAATCTGAGAAGACTTAGGTTTATTGTTTAATGAGACGAAGCATGGATTATTTTTTTTTAGAACATATTTTCTAATCCTCTGCCCAGTCTCACTTTCTTCTCTACAAGGACTTTAGCAACATTCTTGTCATCTCACAGAAAATAAAAATTCTAGTTGCTGTAAACACTTTAAAACAATAATATGACAGAAATTGATTTCATGAGATTTACTCCTTCCATCATGTCTCAGCCCAGTGCTGACACAGAAGCCTGTGACAGACTGATGGACTTTTCTGCTTTCACAGGGACTCCAGCTTTACTGCTTACATACCTGCTGTGTAAGGAGACTGATGTGCCTTGGTGGGGAATACTGACAGGCTGCTTGCTTTTCGGCCAGCTGCTGCAATTGTGCTGCTACTACACTGGGGCTATAACGTTTGCCCTGGGAAGAAGTATCTTCTGCATCTTTGTGCATCCTGGCTGAGCCCACGCCCTGCCCACTTGGACTGCGATGGCACAAACCTAGCAAACAAACATTTGGATACGCTTAGTGAGTGGTGTGTCAGACTCTCAGCCTGCTGCTCACAGAGATACGAAAGCACGTATGATACCTTCTGCAGATTCAAAGGAGAATACAGCCTTCTATTCTGCGTGGGTATTGCCTACATAAGCTTTTGTCAATTTCAGGCCTATATTCTCTTTATCGTAATGTATCTAATGGCACCCAATTCCAGAGAATATTGGCTGCTGTCACCCAAGGTAAGTCTATAGAATTTTTCCTTAGAAACAGATGCCCTTAAATATTTAAGCTGCTCAGTTGGGAAGTCAGGTTTATTTTAATGCTAGAAAGGTTGTCAACAGCAACCCTAGTGAACATTTGCTGACCCTGATGTACAACCTAAAGCAAATGTACACCATAATTAAAAAAAAAAATATATATATATATATATCAGGACCACAGCTATTAGCCTACGTGTTGTTCCCAACATTTTCCTCATAGATTATATTCTGCATCTATAAATCCTAAGTTTTCTACCCTTCAGATTCTTTATACCCTAAAGCTGCATTGGTAAGCCATGTTCTACAAGGCTCAATTCTGGAAATGTAAAAATTCTACTTAATCCAGAACAGAGATCACACAGTCTCCATACTAACTAACATAATAACTAACAGGTTATTACGCATCTCAGAATACTTACCTACTTTTGCAGAGGATGGTCGGCACAACCTTTGGCTGTAGATTTGAACAGCTCTCTGAAAAGATGAGAACGGGCCAATGGTGTAGCTACCAGAATGACAATGACGTAACCCTGCGAGGCTAGAAGCCTCACTGGACACTGGGTTTGTGGAGACAGAGCAGCTGTCAGGAGCTGTGCTCTGTGAGGAGGGCAGTGGGGATGAGGACTGAATCAGCCTGGGACCCACTGGAGGAGCTGGCAATGTATGGTGACGAGGCACCTGTGAATTTTCAGAGGCTGCAGGTGGAGATGGTATCCAGGAACTGGTACTTCTCTGGAATGTGGCACCAGAAACACAGGAAGAATCACTAGGAGCACTGCACCGAGGTAATTTCACTTCAGCATTTAAGGAGAAGGTGGATCCTTCTGGAACTACACAAAGATAAAGAGCACACTACATGAGAAAAAGCTGCATTTCAGGTCCTTCAAATAATAACAACATACCAAAGATAACTCAAACACAGTGAAGCCAAAATGGCCTCATCTACCAGCAAACACAAGAAGAGGCTCTACATGATGCATATCTTCTTTCAAAGCTTGCCATATGTAGATCTTCCCTCACAGAAGAGCAGGTAACTTTCATACTGCCCACTCTACAGTATCTTCTCTTGGGTTTAAACAAAAAAGCTGCAGAATCTTCCCTAGGACTGGGCACTTGAATCCTCAGTTTGAGTCTGAAGGTTCCAACCTTTGTTTAAAGGACTATTAAAAAGAGCATGTGCAGTTGTTATTTTTCTTGATGATGATTTAAGCCAGTTCACTTACGGGTTGATTTTACTTCTTTGGGTTTACAGCCTTTTAAGGTTCCTTCTGCAGGCAGATCTGCAACTGAACTTTTGGGCTGATCACCTTTTATTTTTTTCACCACCTCAGGATGCTCTATAACAAAAATCAAGGAGTTAGGAAGTAGAAAAATGCATTTGTGATATTTTTAGAACAGGACTACAGAATTAAAAACTTGTTACAATGGACTTTCTTGCTAATCTTTACTGTAGACCATGCAACTTTAATGATCACAATTGTACTGACATGGACTACTGGATATGTATAGCTGGCAATGCACTTCCTCCCGTGGAACACCTAATCAGGGTCAAATACACAGACTCTGCACTCCAATGGGTATGCTCACTGTAGGTAGCACAGTTTAACAGCCCTTGATTTCTCTCATCCCTTACTTTGATTTCAGGATTCCCTGTTAATTTCAAATCTCAGTGCCTTCAGTCTGTTCATTTGACTTTTAGTCATGAGCCACCATATCTATTTCCTTATAAATGCTACTCCAGATTCATCCCATTTTACTTCAGGCAAAGAAGGTATGACTACAGTTACTCTAGTCTTCACACAAAGTCAGTGGAGAGGGGAAAGACAAAAAAAAATATGCAACCTCAAGAAACCTTAGCAACATTCTGGGGGGCCCGTTCTCTTTCCATAGACTGAAGTTAAACTACATTTGTCTGGGCAACATCATGTCAGAACTGCCTGTAAAACTTACCGCCTTGAGGCTGTTTCTCTGACTGGTTACTGGTGTTGCTGGGTTTTGTGCTTGTGGAATTTGCTCCTAGGAAGACACTTGCTGACTTGTTTCTGTGTGTGTAAAATGTCAGCACTTCTTCCAGGTCACTTTCACTACAACAAGGAAAGAATGGATGTAAGTAAGGATTCCAAGCTTTCCTCCGTTCACCTAACAATCAAAGACAAGAAATTATAAGGAGACTGAAGAAGGGAGTGTGGAAAAAAAGGTGAAGTCAGACAAGGTAATGATCTGCAGTAATGATTTGTTCAGTTCTGCACGGTAGGACCAGAAGGAAAAGAACACGCCTTGGTTAAACCTGAGATTCCCACTGAAACACCATTTTCTTATGCAGTAGAAAATTGAAAGCATTCAGGAGCCTTCCCAAGATAAACGAAGAGTGAGTGAAAACGCCAAACATATTTTTGGTGAGATCAGCTCAACAGGAGAGATTCAGTTCACGGCTAAATTTGTGAATCGTCCCCATGTGTTCTCTAGAACAAGCAGCTATCTTGTTTATGACAGAACTCAGCTCAGCTTCTGTTTTATAGTCATTGTTAGTAATTTTAACTCAGCAGTGGGGGGAGGAGAAGAAAGAAAAGAGAAGAGCTTTTTAATTAGCCAAAACTGCAGGACAAACAAACAGAACAGTCCATATTTTTGTGAATCTCACAACACTTACATATGTTTCTTGTTTTCTTTACAAGAACAGAGTTTAACTGCCCTGATGTCCTAAGCATCTATGGGTCCCAAACCAGTACCAGTTACTTGGCCATTCATAGTAGAGCTTGTGCAAGCTATAATTCTAATTGGTTTTATATCTAACGTGCTTTCCTTTTGCTTTATAGTGTTGCCTCGACATTAGGGAGTGAGTATATGGCACAGCAAACACCAAAAGCAAGAAGTATAGTGCCAGTAACACTACAAGATAACATGACACAGGAAAATAAATTTGCATAGCAGCAGTTACAATCAATCCTTCAAAATGCCCTCTGCAGATCACACTTGCACTAGTCTAAGCTGGCCTGAGCTTTGGTAAAAGCAGTATCTAAAGCTGAAGCCGCTGGCTTTTGGACCTTCTGCACGCTGCAAAGTTCACCTTTTCTTCCAAACCAGTGAGAACAGAGGTGAAGAGGAAATGTAAGAATGAGAAGTTGGTGGTGGAAAGGTGCTTTAAGCTTGTAAGTGCATTCACCAGTATATACTTTCACATTGCACTGAGGATGCTTAGAGGCAACAGCTGTAGCACGTTCACAACTAAACACAATGCCATCCATGTGATATCAAAGTTAAAGAGTCAATGAGACAATCCCAATTATTAAGTGGCAACATTGATTACTCATTTTCTCCAGTGTTGCATTCACTGTACTGTAGAACAAACACTCAAAAGTGGAAATCTACACCCTTTGCATGGCTCCAAATAACTAGCCCACTGATTTAAGCTTCAAGCACAATACCAAGTAGTGTCAGATATCAGTTTTCAAACGTACCTACTACATCACAAGAAGCAGAAAAATGATCGCTAGAAATTGTCTTATCATTGGCAAACTGGTTTTTGCTGTTCTTTATCGCTCAAGCAGATGATCCAGAAAAAATGTCCAGCCCCTGCCTAGACTGTGCATCAGGCCATAACACGGAAATAGAAGAGTATGCAGTTCTGCCCCAAACAGTCACCTCTTACCTTTTCTGGCAAGAAGGAAAATAACCTGCCCCAAGAGGCAGCAGTCATTTTAGTGGCCAGAGATGTCAGAGAACCAAGAGCATGTCATGGGCCCATGTAATCTACATTTCTAGTGACAGGAGTAGATGCTATGGTGTATGGTAGTCAGATGTCTTGAGTATGGTTTCTTTTATAGAACATTATCTGAAAAGCAGCGAGATTTTTCTTGGAGCCCATGAATCTACTGCAGTAATGACTCCATCAATTATATTAGCAAAATGTAAAACTCGTTTCCATGAGAATGTAGCATCAAAAGAGAGTGTGAAGCCTCCTGAACTTTAAGAATCCTCAGCTATCATCCACTTCTAATCAGTCACTGAGAGTGGTATCCAAACAGAGAAAAAGAAAGAAGTTTCGTAACTGATTACAAATAAGCAGCAGTGACTGTCAACCTTCCCAGAGAAGACCAAAGGGCATAAAAAAGGTAGCTGAACTCTAGCTGTGTTCAGATACTGATGGGGGTCCTTGCCCATATAGTCATGTCATATATGGGTCAAATAAAGGAGTGGAAAGGATTTTTGTGGGTTTTGTGCTCAAGAGCTAGACTTTGAGGACATAATTCTGGTTCACTGAATATTTTCAGATCTCTCCATAGTCAGATAGCTCTAATACCATTGTTCTTCATACAGTGCCTTACACCATAAAGAGTATTTGCCTATTTTCAAAGTACGTTTCCTACCAGACTCTGTTAAGTTTAAGGCAGATAAAGTTTAGAGCATGCACTATTAGAAAATGCTGCTTTTTCATTGTGACAGTAACAGCTTGCACTGAACTGCCTTAGCAAACCAAACAAGAGGCTAGGACAAAGACAGGGAGTCTAAATCCCTTCCTTCCTCACCTCACAAAGTCCAGACCTAGAGAGTTCCTGAAGAAAGGCAGCAAGCATGAGATTTGTTTCTGACAGCAGAAACTTGAGAGCCAGAGCCACAACTGTTCAACCACAGCACCTCAAGGCCATCTGAGCAGCAGCTCTAGTTTCATTCATACTTCCAAAGTACTGCCACATTTGCTCCAGCATCACAGGAAGGGAGACCATTAGCTCACTAGCAGCAGTTTGAAATTTATGCAGACCAGGGCAACCACTGTGTCATGGTTTAACCCCGGCCAGCAACCAAGTACCACACAGCTACTCACTCACTCCACTCCCCTGTTGGGATGGGGAGGAGAAACAGAAAAAGGTAAAATCAATGGGTTCAGATAAGAACAGCTTAACAATTGAAATAAAGTATAACAACAACAATAATTGTAATGAAGAAGAGAGGGAGAGAGAGCAATAAAACACAAGGGTGGGGGACGCACACCAAAACACAAGTGATGCACAATGCAATTGCTCACCATCCACTGACCAATGCCCTGCCAGTCCCTGAGCAGCAATCAGCAGCCCCTGCCCTGGCCAACTTCTCCCACTTTATATAATAAGTCTGCCTGACATTCTATGGTATGGAATATCCCTTTGGCTAGTTCAGGTCAGCTGTCCTGGCCATGCTCCCTCCCCAGCTTCTCGTGCCCTCCTCACTGGCAGAGCATGGGAAACTGAAAAGTCCTTGATTTAGGGTAAGCACTACTTAGCAACAACTAAAACATCAGTATGTTATCAACATTCTCATACTAAATCCAAAACACAGCAGCGTACCAGCTACTAAGAAGAAAATTAACTCTATACCAGCTGAAATCTGGACACACTGCTGTCCTTTGGGAATCTACTTAATGGTCAAAACATTCATTGTATGTCCTCTATGCACCAGATGCTGATGCTACAAGTGTTTGGCTGCTCCAAGGGAGAAAAGACAAGTTCTCTGTCCCCCAGCAAGAGCAGGAGCAGATGCTATGGTCAATAAAGGTATCTAGAGGCCTACAGATCAATCAGATCACCTTTAGAATAATTCCATCATGTTCAGGGCTGGGACATCCTCTATCAAAGGGAATAAAATCCATTCCTACCTTGCTCTGGTAATAAAGTTCTGAAAACCTTCAGGATTCACTCCCTCCTCCTCCTCTTCCTGTTTCTTTTTTGATCGCTTCTGAACCATCTGCTCTGTTTCCTGTTAATAAGCAAAATCAGTAAGTGTCTCTATGTAGTCACTTTATGTTCCACAGCATAGCTACAACTCAGAGAAGACAAAAAAGCAATTTCATGGGATCTAAGAAAAAAAACCCGTCAAGTCTAAAGAGCCATATTATAAGTATTTCACTATGTGCAACAGAATGGATAAATATAGACAGCCCCAGAGTCAGCATGCTAAGCATACACTAAACTTGTTCCTCCACCTGACATAACTTATTAGAATTGATTTGCTGAGAAGAGGTCAAGTCTTCACAAATACACGCTGCTCCTTCCAATATACTCTTTGCTGGGAAATAAGGAAGTATGGAGGGGAAAAAATAAAATCATTCTTTACAGATATTAGATCCCCTTTCTACTTTTGCTGTTTCAATCACAAATACAGAGCTCCTCGAAATAGCTTTTATTTGAACGTCTTTCCCAAAAGGAGATATTCAGGAAGGAAAACAAAAATATAAAATTACATTAAAAGAAACTCAATCAAGGAGGTCTGCTGAGGGTATCCACATTTCCTACTGTAAACTAGGAGCTCTCCTTTGAGTTAATTTCTCGTCATGCAGCAAATTGCCAAAGACTTATCTACATACCGGAAATACACTGTTTTAGCAAAAGCAAAGAAAGTAAAACAGTATTGTGGCAAATAAGCACTTACACACTAAAACATACTGGAATAAAGCACACTAAGCTTTTGTGTGTGAGAATGGGAGCAAGCTCTCAGATAAGTGATCTTTCTATTTTACACAATAGAACTTGTTGACACTAGAAGTTGTATTGATACAAACATTTTTGTTAATTAAAAAAAACCCTACAGGCCTGTCTGAAATACCTATACCAGCGTACAAACTTTGTCTGACCAGACTTGACCTCCACTTCATTGTTTCCTACTGGTACTTTGAGCATTCCCCAGACGAAAGGGTCAGATACACCTTTTGAAAGATAATTCAAGAGGGTGAAGAAAAAGCCACTGTGGGACATGTCTCTACCCTTCACCACTTATGTGAAAGTCATGACAATGTGATCTGTTATACTTAGTTTGCTGGAGGTATTATTTTTTCTTCTGTGTCATTACAGAAGATAGATAAGGGCTAGTAGGAGTCTCCTACTAAATCTGAAGTTACAAGTCACTTAAAGAAGTCTGTATGTTGGACTCTGACATCAAAAAACCTCATTGCCTAAGAGTCTCTCAATGGCTTAAAACACGTACGTCTTAAAACCTCAAGTGATCTGTTCTCACTTGTTTTAACTGAGAAAATATGTTTATGCACTGATTTATTACCAGTTACACAGCTTTAGTTTGTGAATTTACTCAAGAGTTAGCAGAAAATCCTGATGCTTGAATACAATTTGAGTGGAAATTATATCCAAAGCAGCTGCGTTCTTCACTCGCCACAGAACCACCCAAGTGTTTTGTGGTTACTCCTAACAGAGTAATTCCGTGAGCATTATGCATACAAGGCACTCCCTGGAACAGATTTGGTTCAATACCAACCTTGCTTTGACAGATCAAGTTACTAGATGTCAGTTCTGACAAGGTAATGTAAGTGAACATCCTCTGCTAACTATAGGAGCTTGGACGCCTGTGGGCACAGCAGCCTCTGAAAGCAAAATTTAAACTGCCCTTGTTCTAACACTGAAGAAATGCTAGAGGGCAAAGAAAAGGGGAAGCTGTTCTTGCAAAACAAGGATTAGCATGAAACCACTACGCTAAGTACATCTTTTACATCTAAAGAGGTGAAAATTATTTAAATTAGGACCTACTTCTCCTTATCATTGAGCATGCAGAATCCCATACTAGACAGGTAGCAGTTCCTCCATATACCAAACAAAGGTAAAATACATATTTCATACTGTTCTGTGTTTAAAAAGTAATCTCTAAAAGAAGCATCACAAAAATAGGGAGAAATGGGAAGAGGCATTACAAAGCACTAAAATCAAAGACAAGCCAAAGAAAAAGCAAACTGCCAGTTAAATTCCATTTCATATCAACATTTCTTTTTACTTTTGTGCACATGATTACTGGACTGCATATATGATGTAGTAAAATTGTCATCCTGACAATGTGAACAGACAAACTACCATTACTGGATGTGCAACTGTGAACAGACCACGTAAATTACAGAACAGAGCCTTAAAAACACCCTGCTGTCTTGACTATGACAGCAGCCAGCAGGAGATACTTTAGAAGACAACAACAGAAACCAGAAGAGCTACCAGAAGAAGAATCAAGAAAGAATTAATCACCTTGTTATAACAGATTATGAACTCGCCCAGCTGGTGAGCCAGGATACGACGACGATCATTTAGTCCTAAACGACGGCTGGGGAGCAGCATCTTCAAGGACTGCTGAAGATTGCTGGCAGCTCGTTTCAGAAAGCGCACCACAAGCTCCTGCAAGTAAGACAGATGGAGTTAACAATGGACCAGCTTCGAGATGTGGGTAGACGAGAACTGAGCAGAGGTACTACAGCAGCTAATGACTGGCAAGAGCTAAACACACTGTCCTGAGAAAATGAGCTGACAACTGGCAGGGAAAAGCATTCTTCAATGTACATTTTTAATATAGCCCTACAAATCCAAGGCGGGGGGAGAAGAATGACGGCGTATCTTTCCTGAGGTGGGTCAGAATTGGGAGTATTTGTGGTGTTTGTCTGAAAAGCATGGCAGATGAACAAACAAAACCACCAAGCAGCAAAAAGCAGCAATGACACAGAATAACCTGTGAAGTCCAATACCTTAGCAGAACAAATTCAAAAAACAACCTCTGATGTGTTAAAGAAAGCCTGTGGTGAAGCCTACTGACATAAAACCCTCTCAGCTCTATCACAGGGAAGGGGATCTTGGTGAGATATCTCCACTACAGTGATGAGCCCCATTTCATCACTTTTCATATATGTATACCAATTACCACAGCCTCTCCACAGCAATAGATTACTGCATCTACAGCCATGTAATTCCAATTCCTCACCATGTCTGTTTGACCTCTGGTGGGGGAAACATATGGCAAGGCAAGATGCATCCTGTGGGTGTTTTGAACCCCTTCTGTCTCCCCTCTGGATTTGCTTTTGGTTAGGAGCTCTGCTAATGCATAAATGAGCAGTCTCACGGCCAAACTATTGGATTTCACAGCTCGCCTCTCACTGCCATTACTCCAGGCTGGTTTGATCTGTTATTTTAAACATTATTTTTCACAGTACAGCAGACAAAGTGACTCTCAAAAAGCCAGTTTTAATTTCCACTTGGAAAGAGCAGGGGTAACATTTTCCACTGAGTCGACTGATTATTCTTGACACACAATTTTATCTCTGAACTGCACTGGCTGCTTCCCTGCAACGTGCGTTCAGCAAGAATACATTTGGATTTGCAGAAGGCTCAAGAGCCTACTGTACAAAGCTCTTTTTAGGAAGGTCTGTGAGATCTGGGCTTGCTGCACTCTAAAATGTATATACATCAAATACAGGGCCTCAAAATACTGCCTAGAAAAAAATAATCACATTTGTTTTTTAAAAAACAAAACAAACAACCAAAACACACACACAAAAAAAAAATAAACAAAACCACACAACCACCTATGCTAGAAAGTAACTCTCTCTCCTCAGCAGCTTTTACTTTTTTTTCCCTCCTCTATCTAGAATGCAAAGAAGATTCCTAAGCACAGATGCCTGCAAAGAGTAAAACACTACATAGGAGAAAAGTGGGTACCTGTTCAAAAAAGCTTAACTGGGTACCTGTTCTATTTGAGTAGATGCGTGCTTTCTTTAACACAGCGGAAAACAGATACTGCTAAGTAATCTTAAAGAATCTTAGAAAGAATAATTCAAAAGTAGGTAAGCTCAGAGATCAGTGAAGGAGAACCAGAGAATCAGTAAAAGATCTGAGCAGCTTGGATGCCAACTACACTCTAGCCCTTACGAGCTGTCTCCTTTATCACTGCTCAGGTATCAGTCAGCAGTCTTTACCTTGTCTGTATATTAAAAAATACAGCATCAGAAGCTGGACAAAGATAGAAAACTAATCTCAGTTGGACTTCAGTTCTTCCAAGGAAGGGAACTGGCCTCATAACTCTCAAGGCAGATTTCAGCTTGGCTTCTCAGTCTGACCAACACAAAGTTTCTTACCATTTGCTCATCCTCTTTGGCAGCCCAGGCAGGATTCTGGATCTGGTCACCAGCCTCCTTCATCAGTCGCAACTGAACGTGCTGTAAATAGGCAGAGAAAGCCCTGCGAGCTTGCACTTTGCTGTGGACCAAAAGAATCAGTCAGCTATCTTCAGAGTATTAATGGGAAGAGTTACAGCAGTCAGGCATAGCTTATGGACCCAAGTACAGTCAGCAAGGACCTCCTAGGTGCACAAATGTTGAAGCTCAAGGCAAGAAGGACCACTTCACCCCACCAGTATTGGCAAGGAGACCTTCAGTTCACCAAGATGGGGTAGGTATTGCAGGAGATACAAAAGGCAGCAGACTAAATTCTAAAACAATCACCAGAAATGGAATGTTCTCCTTGCCTTTTCACATCCTTAACTACTCTCCTCCAAAAGCCAGTAACATGAACATCAGCAAAACTGTGTATTTTTAAACCAAATTGAAGGCTCTCTTGGGCCTCTGTCTTCACAAGCATTTTGAACACCACAACAACAGACCATAAAATAAATAAAGGGCTCTGTACTGGTGCCAGAGCTACAACAAAGGCCCTGCAATTCCTATTGGAAATGAAAGAATTAAATCTGTGAAAGTGAGCCCTTCCCCTGCTGGCCCAAGGACACAAGCCAAATTTCATTGAGCAAGGCACCACTAAAGAATGAAAGAACATCAGAAAAGTCTGCTGTGCAGCTGGCTGAACATGCTGGGAAGCTGTGAGCATGAACTGAGGAGAGGACTGGGGTAGGACTGGGAGGGACACGTTGCTTTTCACTCCCTCACAATGGAAGTCACTTTAGCATATGCATCTGTTGTGAGAGAAATTGCTGAAAGTTTTGCCTAAATCTGTTTATTGTCATCTTGGCCTAAACCCTCTCCTCCTCCAACACTCAGCTCTACCAATCTCCACTCTTCCTCATAGTTTTTCCCACAAGCTGTCCCTTGAATTGCCAAGCACGACTTCTCCTTTCCTTTTCATAAGAATGTAGAAGCAGACAGGCTTTAGTGTCAGTGACAGATTCCCCTTTCATCGCAGAAAATGTCATCTCTTCTATAAAATTATCAAGTTCCATCTTCTATTATTCCTATCCTCAAAGTCACCCAGTTCTTCCCATATTTATTCCACTACTTTTCTCTCCTGTTAATAACTTAGAACTTTTTTCCAGCAGCAAATTTCATTAGCACATTTCTACATTTGACTTGATTATTAAGATCAGCCTCAGACTGATTCCTGAGGAACCTAAACATTTTGTCCTCTACTTGTCTGCTTTTTAGGAATATTCTCAGATACTTATACAGTCTTTATGACTCCAGGTACATAAGTCCCTGAAATTTCATTAAAAACTCAGTCCAGAAATATCTGTAAGTTTCATGATCGCTTTGTTAGTTACATAAAAATCATACAACATAGTAGCACTTGCAGAGATCGATGCATCAATTTAATGTATTTTAATTTTTCAGTTCTTATATAAATGTATCCATGCATCTGCTTAATCATTAGCTTTTGATGCTTCTGGAAGACTATGCCAGGCCCAAAGAGGGTCTAAACAAATGATGAGTTCACAAAAGTCTCAAAACTAACATCCTCTGTGGATAGCTGTACTAGTACTGCCAGAACTAAAACATAATAAAAAGAGCCAGTTACAATTCCCATCTTCCAGTGAACTACAGAACGCACAGCAGGTCTTGTAACACCTTCGAGCTCTATATACTGCTAGCCACCACAGCTATCTATGTTCCATGTGTGTGGAACATTAGGAGAACATTCTAAACCCAGACTAAGAATTAACGATCTACACATCAGGCCATCATATATCAGAAAAGGCTCTCCCCTGAAGGCTCTCTAGGGCTGCCAGGTTTGTTTTAGGTGTAGCTCAAACATCTCGTGACCAGAAGTTCAAGATTTGCACAAGCAGGAATTAAGGAGCCCCTGTTATCAACATCAGCACAGTAATACAGTTCTTTGCCTGCACCTGATAATTCCGCAATTACAAAATGGGAAACTGGAGAAGGTCCTTGTATAACGCTCCCTCTCCTCTGATGTGTGGAATATTGAAACCTGAGGCCCTAAATGCAGGAACTAGTAATTCCCTTTTCATTTTACTTCCCTAGGAATGGCACAGTTGGGGGAGCACGTTTCATTCAACTGTGACTTCTTTATGAGGAACACCCAACGTGTGGAAGGCAGAGAGACTGCCTCATCAGGCCGACTAAAGGAGAGAGTAAAGTCCTACCACTTCAAAAAACAACTGACTACAACAGACCTGGTTTCTTTTGGATGAAAATTTCACTACCCCAGCTCCTCTGCCTGTTGATCCCACAAGATGGGGCCAAGCCCAGCACAATCCTGGAACATGAGGTCACCACACTTCTGTGGGGAATCCCAACAGAACTGGGTACTCAGCAAGATTCTGCCAGAACACCAGACAAAGCTCATGTTCTTGGCAGGAGTCTTTTCTATATATAGGTAGATGACAGCATTGCTATGTTCATCCTCAAAACAGGTTTCAGAATCTTCCCTGTCATGATGGTAAGTGTCCTTGCCACAAGACAATACCAGAACAATCCCCAAATCCATTTAATAATTCATATACCCTCTCAGAAACTAAAACTAAGAAAGCAACAACAAGCAAAATTATTTTCTCTACCTTTGGACATTTTTCCACAGAAAACATAATGTTGCTTCTTATCCAGATGTAAAATCCTCCTACACAGATATATATGATAACTCTTGTTGCCCTTCCTGTCCCTCTGCAGACAGACAGCTTTCCTACACACATTTCATAGAAAGATCATATTTCTAGACATCTAGTAGGACCCTGGTTGCTGTTATTCTATAGAATCTCCAGCACCTCTCTTTTTCAAGCAACAGAGCCATGCAGGAGAACGTACCCTGCTTCACACTGTCATACTCAACAGCAGGCAATGAGATGTCTCAGTAATTTGTCTCTGTCAAATGACCTCCTGTCTTGTTCTCAGGAGGTGATGACCTTGAGCAGACATTATTATCAGAGATAAAAATTCTATCACCAAAAATGAGAAAACTAATTTTATGGAGAGGCAACACTGCGGTATTCCTACCCAACCTTTCTTAGATAGTTTAACATATGTTTATACCCACTTCTTTGGAAGTGCAAAGAATGAAAAGGCAAATTTTATAATTCAATAGCAGGCATCCTGCATTAAGACAGAGGCATTTCAGAAGCCTGAGTTGACCAAAGAACAGCTTACATCACCAGACTAAAGAACAGCAATGGAAACTATGGGTTATGCTTTATACTAATCAAACAGGTCAGGCATTTAGGTAAACTGTCAGTCTTTGCAACTATCTCCCTTCTGTGCCAACTACTTGTTATGGCAGCCCACAATTAAAACCAAAATCCAGGCCCCTTTCTCTAGGGTCCTCTTACCTCCTCACACTCATTCATCATGTGGCACATTTTAACTGATACTAGTTGTTAGTCAAAACTCAATGCAATATGCAAAAATCTCTCACCTCAGGTTTCCGTGCTTTTGAAGAATTTGCAGCAAGTTAAACTGAGATTTTGTGTCTTTTTTTTGAGGTAACAGCTCTCCTCCATCTTCAGTTTTCTTGTCAAGTTTTTTTGGCAACCTCTCCTTACAAGTAGTTTTCGCCAAGTCAGAGAGCTTTGCCTTGCTTTTCACCTGGGTGTCCGAAAGAGAGCCCACAGTTCTATCCAGCTCTTCATCTGCATCTACCGCCTCTTCCTCCTCACCTTCTGTGTCTGATTTGAGGGACAGTTTTGTTGGTTCTGATGTCCCTGTAGCAGAGGAGAAATTACCTATGCTGGTTAAGAAGAAAAGAAGTGGGGAAGACTGCTCTGCTACTTATACCCTCTGGTTTACTGTTAGAAGGACAGAACACTACCATTTTAGAACATCATCTTCAGTGTCACTACACTGATACACAGGCAGAAAGACAGAAAGAATAATACAGTGTAGTTGTATGAATGAAAATGAAAAGCCCATTTTCCCAGTACCAGATAAAACAGACCAAGATTCTTGTCTTAACTTTACAAAATGGCGGGGGGAGGACACAGGATGACACCACAAAGGCATTTTCCTGTATTTTATCCTAACTCTTTATATATATACACACACGCGCACATAGAGACTGATACTTAACGTATATACACAAAAAATGAGTATCAGAAAAACCACAACTAGAAAATCTAAACTTCCACATGTGCCAATAAACATCACGTATCTTCACAGAGCACTTAAAATCACTTTATAACATACAATCTCTCCCATTGCAGTTAGTATCACATAGCTACTAGAAAGAATTTGGATAATGACTTTGGGAACAGCCACTGGTGAGGATCATTCACCTCTGTTCTTCCCACATCAGTCTGGATAAGGATTTCTCTCTTTCCGACAGCTTAGCATCACTGCTGTGTAGGAGAACCAGCCTGGAAGGTCTCAACTTTTCATCTTTCTCTGAAAAGCTGGAGGACTAGAGAAGCACACGTGCTGTTGAATTCTTGTGCCCAAAAATGCAACTGCAAGCTTGCCTTCAAGAAAATATTACTACCTTTACTCATATGCATGGGATAGGGAATGGTGGGAATGAAATTCTAGGCACTAAGAAGACAGGAAACTCAGAAGAATAATGAAGTGAAAACTATTAACACTTGAAATGAAAACTATTAACTTACCTGTGAATCCCTTTAGGGACTACAAAGGCCAGAACAACCCCATTCACACACATTTCAAATGAGAAGTTGCTTGCTTGCTCACGACTAGCTGCTCATCTAAGACTCTAGCCATGCATACCTGATGATCTTGTCCGTGCTGCTCTAGTCTTGCCGTGACATCGCCGGCGCTTCCGTAACTCCAGCGAAACAAGCTTTCTCTCATAAAAGAGAGCATGAGAGTCTACAGCTTCCAGCCTCATATCCAGCCTTCCATCAAGACCTGCTCTGGGAAGTGTAATACAGAGACATGCTCAATCTCCCTCTCTCCTTCTCTCCCTGATGATACAAGAGACTTGGTAAAATATATTTCTTCAAAGAAAGATTTCCTGACACAGGGAAGAAATATTTATGATCAGCCTAACTTTGTTCTATTTAAAGCCTGCAAATATTTGAAGGGAGTCTTTACAAGACATCATCTCTCAAAGCCCCAAAATGCACTTATCTAGTGTCATGCTTTCATGACTGAGCAGCACCTGTCCATTATGTAGCAGCTCAAAGGCACAATTAACAGGGAAAACGGAATTGCAAGAACACAAAATAACAGAGGGGAGTGGAAAGAGTGCACATGGACCTCAGTCCAATATTCTGTACCTTTTATGTAGACAGCTTGTTCTTCACTGTTTTGTCAAAGGTAAGAACGTTAACATAATCTGAGTGGAAAATGACAACCTTTCTACAAGTTCTGCCTAAACCAAGGGAGAAGAAACCCTGCCAGATTCCTTAAGGGAGACAAATCTAGGTGGCAGGAATGCCAAAGTAGGAAGCCTAAGAACAATTTTAAGGTCTGCTCCTTAAAACTGAAGCTTTCCATGTGCTGGGGTACTCTCTGCTCACCATATTTATTTTTCTAAAATTATTTTGACAGATTTCAGGTAGCAAAGGTGTTGACCCAGGACTTGGAATATGAAGCTGTGGAAATCTAAATTCAAAATAAGTCCTATAAAGTACAGGTTAGTTAGTTAAGAAGCCACTTACCGGGATCTCCCAGTGACAAAGTCTCTTTTCATCTTGCTCCTGCAAAGAGAAAAACAGCAAAAATTACCTTCCATTCTGGATCGTCGACTGGATTTAAAAGCCTCCAAAGTCTTTCATGTGAACAATGAAAAGGCTTTTCATTGTACAGATGAAATGTACAGAATTCCTTGTGAGCTCTAACTTAAAGGAGGAAAAAAAGGCTCCAAAAGAGGAAATCTGAGCAGCTGTTCTATAACTGATGCTTGCATTTGTCTGGTGTAAATTGTAGAAGGTGTCATTGACACATCCCCGAAAGTGCACAGAAAAAAAAAAAATAAATTGTGCAGCGCTGATGGAGGAAGACCTTCTGTAAATATTGCCTCCTCATTCAGCAACCTTACCCTTACTCTATGGTTACTTAATTGAGATCTCAAATTTGGATAAGAAAAATCAAGAAGGAAGGGTGTTAAATATACAGTGAAAGATACTGGACACAGCTCTCAATGGAAGTTCAGCTAGCAGCATGAACTGTAATTTCCAACCAAGCACAACCCAGAGAAGGAGGCATCAAATCATACTTGCACAAATAGGGATACTAAACCTTTGACAAATAGGGATACTAAACTCTGGAGTAGATTTCAGTGCCTACTTTGTACAAAGACAAGCTCTAATGTGACTTTAGCTTTGAAAAAAAAGGTAAGAAAGGACCACCTATAATCTCTTCACAGAAGAGCCCAGGTGCTCGAAGGTTTTCATGTCTATGGCCATCTTTTTACTCCAGTGACTCCTGTGCCTTTTGTGTATTGTCTTTTTTGCCCTTTGATTCAGAAGCTCAACATGTAAAAATGTGAGAAACCTTCACAGTCACTGGCCACCCCTGTAAATCACAGGCTGGTGTTTACAATGCTGGTTAAGGGAGGAATCAATCCTTATCATGCGGTTTGTGCCCTTTGCCTCCCTCCCAAACAGAAAAGCTTTCTACCTGTCCTGAAACAGACGTGTAGCCAGCATGTAGTTCATTGATGTCTTGTGCTCTAAAAAGGATCTACAAAAACAAAATACAGGATGTGCCAAGATAAAGCTCAACACAACGAAAGGCAGCATAATACAGAAATAAATGACCTATAAAAAGCATCCCAGAAGTAGATTGACACAATATGCTGCACCATAACAGAAAAGAGGAAAAGAGAGCTATCATGTCTCAGCTGAAGTTCCTAGTGAGGCAAGAGACAGAGAAACAGTGCAGACTGGAAAAAAATTAGAAAAGTGTAATACAGTATTACTCATAGGATGAGTCCTATATTGTGTTTATGGCCTAATGCCAGAGTACACAGTATATACAGCTCTGGGATGTAAAAGCAGGTAGCAGAAATAGATTACATGAAGTGAAGGCATTTTTATTCTGACAGAAAAGCAACATCAGAAACAATGCTTGACAGCTTTTCATGCAGTACAGTTAGGTGAAGCAGCAGCAGTTAAAAACAAGAATGCCTTTTTTTTCCTGATCCATTAACACTAAAATAATTCTACCAAATCCCTCAATATATTTTTATCTGATTGTTAAGCTGGTTGATCTACATATACCTAACACAGAATATCCTTCAACACAGAGCATCAGTGCAACACTGAGCCATTCAATTGGGTTCTTATTCTTACCCATAAAGGTCCCATGTTAATGGGGTAGGGAATATCCGGATGAAGCCTCCCCTCCGTTCATTCTCCTCTCTCACTCGACGAAGAACTTTTATCTTGGAATAAAAACAGGAAAAAGAAAACAGCCAGTAAAATAGATACAATAAAAAATGAACCTTAGAAAAATCTCTCAGTTTCAGAGGACAAGACTCAGTTTCAGAGGACTACTGCAGTCCTGGGGACGGACAGAGCATATGTGATATTCTTAAACAATTTTATCTTGCATTTAAATTCAGAAGGAGTCTATCACTGCTTGGAGCACATATGTATGCCTGGCATGACTGAGGGCAAGGTCAGTACCAGCAGTAAAACTCAGCAGTTCCGTTTCAAAAATTATAATACTCCTGTCATGTTATTCATATACATCCACTTGCTCTTTGCTGAGCAAATAGCCCCACGTATTGCGTGAAAGCCAAGGTAAATAAAAAAATATTTAACAGCCTACTTACCTCCTCCATGGAGAGACCTAGCACAGAGCTGCCTTGCCTTCCTGTTGCTTTTTCCCTGCCCAAGGGCACTGGGTTTTTAATTTCAGCATCACTGGCAGACAGAGGACGAGTACGCTGTTGAGACAGTGTGAATCCAGATTTTTCCCTTTTCCTCTCTCAACTTACTTTAAGAAAAAAAGCAACATTCAAATTCCAGGACCCCATTCCCAGCAGAATTTACACTCCAGAGTACTACAGCCAGAATTCACAATTCCACACTCCAGCTGTTGAAAACTCCACACCCCAGCAGGCACTAAGTGTGAGTACTAACATTCCTAGGTTTTAGCACAGCGGGACTCACAATTCAGGCATCAGTGCCAGTATTTACACCCCTGGCCCCTTCCGGAAAAAAAAACAGAAGCACCATTTCCAGGATTTCATACATGAAAATCCTCACCCAAGAGGCACTAGAGCCAGCATTCACACTCACAGGCCCCACACGTACACTTGGATTCACACCCTAATGGTACCAGAACCTCGATTCTCTGTTCCAGTTCTGTTGCTGCACTAGAAAAACAGAACTGTTAATTCACTGGTAAGAAAGTTGCAGGGAAGAAGTGAAAAATTCAGTTCACCACCTGTTTTTCTTTTGTTACTATGCTGCTAGATCTCAGCTTGCTACTTAGTGCACTTAAACAGATCTCATATACGTACATAGGTGTATCATGCACATTTGTATGCATATGCAAATTTAAAAAGTAAAGAAAGAAATTATGTGCAGTCTCTCTAAGCTCCTTCTTAACCTGCTGGGCAGTCCTGACCAATTCTAACAAAGAACAGGAATTCAAAGTGTCTTGAAGTAAGCAGGATTATAAAAATCTTAAAATCCCAGCAAGACTGAAATCTTTGAATGTGTTCTCAAGTACATTTCAACTGGTCTTAGGCCCAGTTCAGATAAACTACCTCTGTAAAAATAAGATTGAAAGGGTCTAACTGAGAAAGTCCCATGCCTTTATACAGAATTCAAATTCTCTATTAGCATTACACTGAGCAAAGAACACACAGAGAGCCACCTTAATCTAGAAAGAGAAAAAAAATGACAGAAACCATAAACTGGATAAGCCCAGGGGAATATTCCATATTGCGCAGATTAAAAAAAAGACCCCTCATGGCAAGATCAGGCTGTACCTTTATTTGTAAGGACTACTGGAATTGAATTCCACTCTCTGTTACATTAGAAATTGCAAGTGGCTATTCAGAATCTGCAGATGAAGCAATTGCAAAAGGAACAGGCACTGCACTAGAATGGGTTACACTGCAGCAATTGGCACAGAAAGAGAAAAAACAAACCAAAAAAACTCAATCAAAACCAAAACGAGACAGACATAGCAGGTGCCAGCTGAAACATTTTGTTAAGCCCAGTGAAAACTGATTAAATAAACCAAGTGAAAACAAGACAATCTGGATGAGAAGGTAGGAAATACAAGCATTTGCAGAAGAAATAAAAATGTCAGTAGTCAAACAGGTCTGCTTGATGCTGTAGATGGCATTAAGTCAAAAGGCTTTTAGTCTTTCTTCCTAAGCTTTCCTGCATTTCAAAAGCACAGCTCAACAACTTTTTTTAATAACTTCCTCTAAAATCTCCTACTAGGCAACCTCCTCTTAAAAACCATTTCCTGATGCCACCATAACAATTATCGTGTGAGAACTGCTGCTCAAAGAGAGCATTACAGGAAATTTTTCATTGTATCAGATTATCTCCTTCACTAAGGAAATACTTCAACGAAATCATCTCCAGTGTTTCAATACAATGGAGATGATTTCATCGGTTACAAACAGAAAATGTATGCCTACTTATTGGCAGCTCTGGCTCCTACGGCTAGTGAAGCTCTGGCTCCTGAGGAAAAACCCTACTCTACCGTCAAAATGCTAGAGAAAAACTTTACTGAACTTCCTGCACAAACGCTTTTTTTCAGTGTTTCAACTACAGAATTCTCTATGGCTGTACCATAGAAATATCTCCAACTTCACAGAGATCTTGTTTCCTGTTTGACCCAGCTTATCTTTAAAAGTATACATAAATCCAACCACTTTGTTTTATCTCCAAATTCTGAAAGCATCTCTGGTTCCCACATCATGATTCTAATTATACTAAGCACTGACAGCAGTTGGCACAAAGATCCTTCCTATTCTCTATGAAACCTCATTATTCGATAAGACTCATCTTAGCCTCAGCTAAACTTATGGAGAATGACATAAACGGCAGCGCACAGAATGAATTAGGTTCTCAAGATGATTCCATCTGTCTTACCTTCCTTCCTGCTGGGAAATCTCAAAAAAAAAAATTAGAATCATTGCTATTATGTTCATGCAGGAAGCCCAGCAGCAAAATAATGCCTACCATGTCCCCAGACAGCCAGGTGGTTAGACTTGTAAAACTAACATTGATTTCTCCATATGGCTTGCAAGGAGAGTGCCAAATATGGCATTTAGAAAGGTAGACCAGTCTGATTTATGCTAAAAATAGTTCTACATTTTTCTATTATCTTTAATAAACCCTTCTTATCTCTGTATCTATTTTGACCCAGTTCAGTGACATTTTTGCAGTTTCCTTCAGATGACTGTCTCACAGAAAACAATTACTTCTCTCATAGGGCCACCTGAATTTTATCAATACAAATTCACCTGTGCTATCCTTATCAGTCAGACTTATTCTAACCCCTGTAGTACACAAGAAAAACTCCTCCTCATCTCCTTTTTGGTGTGATACTCCTATTTGCTGCTGCTCTCACCAGGTCTTCCTTTGGTTTAGCAATTTCCTCTTCAATAAACCTACCAAATACAAAACACTGTGCTGCCACTGTCTTCATTATTTGATGATCAGAGTGAAAACTTTATCTTTAAAAAATCCACATCCAATCTCTTTAAAATGGCAGCTTGGAAATACTTGTAGACTTAAAAACTTCAAGGCATGTGATCAGCTGACCTTGACTCTGAGCACACCTCATCTACTCTGGTTTTAAGCTACTAGAACAGATGTAAATGTTTTTCCAACCTTCGCTCTTGCCACATGGAAATGCATGCCAGTACCTATTCACCTCCTCTTTTTTTTGGCTACCCTCCCCCCCCCCCCAAGCTATTTAGCTGCAAAATATATTTTGGGACCAACTGCACCAGAAGTATTGTATGAGGTAACATTTCAGATTGCATCCTTTATATTGATGAAGGGAGCTGAAGGTTACTTACCAATCTGGTGTTTGCTGTTTGTGACTGCGCAGACACGGGACGCTGCAACAGACACAAAGATAATAAAAACCTTCTGTTTTCCATGACACCATAATCCCTGCCCAAGTTGCAGAGAAGTGGTGAGTACCCTAAAGCAAAAGGGTATAACTGAAGTCCAGAGACGTTAACTAACAGCTTCTATCTTCTCAGTTCAGATCTCCCTCAAATTCTCCACAAATGTATCCTGTCCCCGTTCCAAACACAACACTAATCCTAACCTCAGATGTGCTCAACTATGCAGAATGCATCTGAACATACACATAATTTTCAAAAGCACACAAAAGAGCTCTACAGAATGGATGAATGAACTCATCTCTGATGAGCAAAATTCATATTTTTGTAAGATAAGACTTACCCAGAGGAAAATATTTAATAGCTATGTATTAAGGAGAAACAGATGTTGTCAAGTAGAATTGTTCATAGAACAGAGGGTATATAAATGAAAAACAGTAAAAATCCTGAAATTCCAGAAGCCATTTCATTTAAATATCTCAACAATATTCCAGTTCTTGTGGAGAAACACGATGCTGTTTAACATTCCAAAACAATGTAGAAACAGCAGCAGAATGTCAAAAAGCACCCTGTATTACTTCTTTGGCATCAGGCCTACAAGAAAGACCAGTTTAATGGTAGGTTCAAAAAACAATTACTATCATAGGAGTTTAGATTTTTCTTGCCTTCAGTGATACTCAGGCTGCCTTCCTCCTCTCCAATGCCTCAGAGGAGCAAATGGTGTAAGAAAGAATTCTCAAGAGACCTATCTATCATTTCTGGCTGTACTACTGCCAATTTCTTCTCTACAGTTGGTCTATACAAAACATGTTCAAGGTCCCTTTATTACTTATGACTAGTTAAAAGAGCTTCAAACCAAATCAACAATAAGTTACAAAGGAAGCAGCTAAATTATTCATTTCCCTAGAGGGAGAAATGCTCAGCATCAAACCAAAGAGATTGCACAAAGAACTTACAGTACAGTCTGGTGAAACTCAGAAAACACAGTATCTCATGACCAAGAATGCTCATATCAGCATTTCTTTCCCAAGAAGCAACTTTTACAATAATTAAAGATGACCTACATGAACAATCGAAACTTAACACGTGAAGGAGTTAAGGAAAACAAAAAAAGACTCAGAGTACCCTTTGCAACTGAGAACAGGAGCAGAAGTATCACAGATACAACAATCTAAGACAAAATGCATCGAGCAAAGAGCAAGTCAAAACATTCTTGAACCATGGAAAGATCCATAAACCTATTTAGTCATGGGACTTCCATTTAGGTACTTAAAAACATGCCATAAAACCTTATCACTGGATTATAATCCTGTTCCTGGCAAGGGGGACACCTGTTCCAAAAGATAAGTTAATCCCCATCTCATAACCACTGCTCTCTCATATGAATCTTAGCACATTTCAACTGGCTGCACCTTACACCCCTTTATGGGTTTTTTAAGCAAAACAAATGTGCAAGTTTAGTCTCTTTAAAATTCAAAGCTCCCCAACAATTCCATTTTCTGTGACTGTCCTGTGTAATTTTTTTTCAGATAAAAGACATCAAATAATCAGAATCTGATCACATTACTCTGAGAGGTTACTTATTCTGAAAGGGTTCCTAATTTATCTGACACATCCTTTGTCTGCTACAAAGAGCACCTTCATGGTCAAAGGGATCAGAAACCCTATCTACTAAATTGGCCTTAGAAGCTTTGGACTCAGTCACACATCCTACAGATATTCAAATCTCACCAGCTATCCACTTCTCTCCCAGTAACTCAAGAGTTTTACAAGAAGCAAAATTGCTATTTCTGTGAGTGTTCCCTATACCAAAATGGAAAGCGTATTGGTACTCTGTCAATGAACAAAAATGACTTTTCTTTTCCAAACTAAACTTGAGCTACACAGCCGTGCTGCATGTCCCTCACAGGAGCATACGCATCAGCTGCGGAGAGTGCCAGGATGTACCATTTGCCTGAGGAGAAATGCATCTGAGAGTCCAAATGACACAGGGGATCTCCCCAACGTTTATGAGTGCTCCACTTCCAAAGATATTCATGAAATCCATCTCATAACCAAAAAGAGATAGAGAACAACTGCCCTTCAGCATTACGGTGCTAAGAAAGTGCTATCTCAGCACAAAAGGTAATGGACAGTCATGGCAAGCCACCAGGCCTCAGTCCAAGGATCCAGGGGAAAGGAAGTGAGAGATGCCAGGAGTGAGTGAATGCATTTGAAATGCAAAAAGCTCTTTTCAAGACCACTTGCTAGGCAGAGACATTCATAAAATTCTTGGGTTCTGGAAGCTTGTGCCCCGCACCAAAACAAAAGTGGCTGAACAGCCTATGGATCAGGTGCAACCCCCAAGCCTCTTCCGTAGTTATGCTAGAAATCCAGATCATCTCACTCATTCACTGGCTCTCTCACCAGTGAGCCAAAATCACTAAGAATGACTTTCATGCTACCCTCGTCAGCTCTGGCTTGTTGAAGTCACTTACCTGCAGCTTCTGGTATGGATTTCTCCTGACAGATTCAGATGAATGATAAATGGCCCGACTTGACCGCTGGCCTGGATCCTGGCACACGAAGCCTATGGGCATCAGGAGCCACATGAGAACTTTAAGACAGGCAAACCCTGAAATATAAACCTAGCATCCCTGTTAATGATCTCAGTCTACATATGACCATCCTGTCCCTGCCCAAGAACCAAAAAGGATGCTTTCCTTTTTTATACCTTGCTTTGTTTAATGCCAAACTGTACGTTTATTATTTACATTATATGCTGCTATTCAGTAACCGATTTAAATACTGAATAGCAGCATAGTGACATTCTTGAACAGCTGAGCAAGCTACGTGAATTCTGCTTTTTTTAGTATTAGGGGTAAATTGCATCAGGTAACTGAACTAAGATGTACTAGGGACACCTAAAAGGTGCTGTGCACTAGACATCACACAGCTTTCAGGATCATGACTCCATTTCTAACACAGCCTAAACAGAACCAACATATTCAACCTAAAAAATACATGAATATTGATTCTGAGGGCTAAACAGAAGTCACCTGCTAAAAAGTAGTGTCTTTAAATACCAAACTAGGGACTCTTAATACCACCTAAGCATCACAACCAGATTATCCTGAAGCAGGGATGTCCAGGTATAACTTCCCAGTGCTAAATACAATTGCTCTCCTTAACTAGAGTTCTCCTGTTACATTCTTCTAATAACATGCAGCTCATAAACCTACTTTTTATTGCTTTTGAAAAGCAAGGAAAGATTGAAGGAGCTTTTTATTACACTCACCTACAAGAGTGAACATATCTGAGAGCATGCTAGCTTTGATCTTCAGGTCCAAAGGAGCATCACTATCCCCACATGCAACAGAAGACAAGAGGAATTATTTGTCTGGCATTAAATGAAAGGAAAACATCAATATTTGAGATATCTTCCAATATAGTTTCTTTGTCCTTAACACAAACATAACCAACATGGGAGGAAAACTAGGTGATTTTCATATACAGAGGTAAAGACAAACCAGCAACAGATTAATCTGTTTATCTTTTTCATAGCTTTAGTCTTCTAATGCAGCAACATACAGCCTTGTTTTAGCTCTGCTTGGCTAGAAACATTTTCTTTGAATGTATCTATGCTACATTTCATGGAGTAGACAGAGGTCTTTGCCACAGTATTCTTAAAAGCCACAGTTACCTATGCCTCTTCCACATAAGATCATGAAATCAGATAGGTTTGTTCTAGTGGATAGGAGCAAATTATATAGCAAGGTGATAGACAGAAAGAGATCAGACAGTGGGGACAGATGGGAATCATCCATAATTTTATCTAGCAGAGGAAAAAAAAAAACCCCAAACTAAAAATCCCCCACCCACATACACAAAAATTAATTAATACAGTTCAGATCAGACAGGCAAAGTTTGATACCTTACAACCAGAGAAGTCAGACATGTCTACAGCACAGTGATAGATGCCAACAGCTTGGACAATGAAAATGGCAATCATAAAGCAGAGCAAAGGACACAGTTAAGTGGTAAAGGATGCAAATAGTTCAGTGTGTATGCAGATAAGCACAAACCACCAAACCAGGAAATTGAACATCGTGGAAACATTCTAGTTGCACCTGAAAACAAAATAGGTACTGTGGAAGCTAGAGTTATGAACAGTGTGTGAAAATATTTCTAGGCAGGATAAAGATGCGAGGTGGTGGTGGGAATAAAAAAAAATTAAAAAAAAAAGGAAGGTCACATACGCCTATTTCAGGAACATATAAATTAAAGCTTATTTACACTGTCATGACTGAAACATTACTCACAGTACTACAAAAGTGTATTGTGCGTCTGTGTCCTGTAAAGTTAAACAGTAGTCCTGAAAACACACATAGTTGGAGGTCTACAAAAATAAATCCCCAAGTTTCATTAGAGAATGAGGGTCAGCATAAGGGCCAACACAACACACACTCTTTAGATATTAGCAAAAGAAAGTACTAGGCCAAAAATTTGGGCCCAAGCATACATCTACATACTCAAGTTAAGCATAATGACTGAAATCTGCTTGGACTCCAAAAATCTTAGTTTCTACTCAGCCAGTCAGATTGAAACCCCACACAATAGTCTGGAGAGTTTCAAAATTTGCCTGAGATGGGAGATTATGAAGTGTTAACAATGATGACGGACTGTGGAGGAAAAAGAATTAAAAAGAAAATGGAATCCCAACCGGGTTCTTTCAAAACCTATTGCTGCAATAAGTTTGTTTATGCAAAAGGAAAAGCAAAGGACTATCCTCTCTGTCAGTAAGCAGTGGAACAAATACTCTGCAGGCATCATGAAATTATGCCCTCCTAGGACCACATGTTTCAAGGACAACCATCTCTAGCAACACTCCCAGCCTCATATTAAACTGGGAATCACTTACCAAGCCAATGACGGGGATAGGTTCACTTCCAATAGCCAGGGCTTGAGAGTGTCGTCAATAAGGACATCAAAACCATACAGCTCTAAAAATACAGCAGACACTGTAAGTTTACCTTACTGCACCTTTAAACATTCAGGTAAGGTCCAACATTAGTCTCTGTCAAGTCATTTCTAGCTATATAACTTATGTTAAATCCAGTGAACTCTCCTGGGCTGAACAAATAAACTTCCACAAGTGGGAAATTTCACTTCCTCAGAATCAATATTAAATATATTCTGTTTGTGGGGGGAAAATGGAAGCAGAAAATTAGTCTTAGGAAAGTATTACATAGAAAAATAAACTCTTTTGCTGACCCAACTGCAGTTAATGCAGAACTCTAATTCTACTACTTATTTTCACATACAATTGACAGAAGCACAGCAGGTCCAATCTACTTCTTCCACTAGATGCTGGAAACCAAAGAATTTCATTCTCCTTTTCACTTTTTAATCTCTATATACATTGTTCCAGTCAGCTATAGAAAAATCAGCTTCTTTTCCATTACTGTTGTATGTTTTTCTGCAATAACCCCATGGGAGTACAAAAGTCTTACTCTCAGCAGCTCCATCTACATAGACAATATCCCATTTTTTTCTTTTTATCTTACTGACAGCTTGCCACTTTGCAGCAAACCACTACAGAAATAGTTTTTCCTTAGTTTCTAAAACATTCATAACATATTACATCTGCTAGATGTGTTCTGCTCTACACAGGTCAGATTGAAGCCAGCTTCCCATTCCAAGACTGATTTTACTATTTCAGTCTATACAATACATTTTCTCTAGTTTGGAAGGAGTTGCAAGAAGGATGCTACACAAAGATGACTGTAAATCACAAGTTGGCATTAATGCAATTCCCTCTTCCAGCATTAAGAAATACAGTTAATGATTATCAGGGCAACTTATGCACATTTTTTAAAACACCGCAGAACAGGGTATTGGCAGGGAAGAAGGATTTCCATGGAATTAACCAGTTCCCTAGTGCCTAGAGTGAAAGCAGGAGAATTTCTTTGCCATGCTGCTTTCCTTGAATTCTGGCCTTGGCCTTTTGTCACCTGCCTGACGTTGATGCTGGCTCCAGGGAGCTGGAGTGCTTGACAAGATCTTCCTATGCAGGCAGCTGAGCAAAAAGCTGATGTAGCTTATAATGGGAAGTGAATGAGCTGGGGGGAAGGGGCTTGGAAGGGGAGGAAACAGCAGCAGTGAGAGTATTGCCTGCTCACTTTTCTAGACTGTGTAGCCAGACATCAAGTGGTGAGTAAACCAGCACAGAGTTAGAGTTGGTTCACTCCAAAGAAATGAGGCTGAGTCTACATTTGATGCTCTTGCTCCCCAGATGAGAAAGGCTGTGGCAGAGGGAAAAGGAAGAGGTGGGGATTTTAAGTGTAAACATTAGCAAAGCATTTTGAGCAGGAGACCTCTGATGATTTTAATATGCTATTTCAAAATACAATCTCAGGTTTGGTGAAGACTTGTGACTCTTAAAGGCACAGCAAACACCAGTGGACAGGCAGCTGATGCCCGAGGCAGAGAAGCAGCCAGTAGACCTGTAGCAGCTGCTGGTCTGCAACCTCCCAGCCTCAGTCAGGAAGCAGAGCGTTTTGTTTTGACTACCTGCTACTTCTGTTGCTGCTGGCCATTCCCTCCCTCGGCCCCTTAAAGTATTTTCCTAGTATTTTGGCTCCTCTGCCTTTGTCCTCCTCTCCCACGCTTTTCTCCCTTCCAAACCACTTGCTCTTTAAACCTCCCTCTTTCCCACCCAGTTACTCACTTAGTCCATCCACTTTTACAAATACACATGGGAAACCTGTCAACCTTAGCGAGCACTGACCACGCTGCTAGTGCTTTACACTCCCTTCCCTTGTAGTCTGCCTTGTTTTCTTAGGAGAGTAAACTCTTCAGGGTATCCCTGTTGAATCAATTCCATTGTTAGACATCTAATGCCATCTGCAGTGCCTTAGGGTCTCCTAGGAAAACTCCACTGCTGCTGCATAATGTCCCAAGCCTCCTGTATTCTAGGTCATACCTACAACCCCTAGACAGATGTCACTTCCACCTCAGGGCATCAGGAGCTATGCAATAACCATGTTCTGGCAACAGAATCAAGTTTCACAGCTTGCCACACAGTGCTCAGCACAAAGGGATCGTCAAGTCCGTCTGGAATACTAGGGCACAAGCATAAGAGAAATTACCTGTGGTTTCAACTACCCTAGAAATATCTCCTTGGCCTTCTTCCACATTTGGAAAATGCACTACCTAGATTAAACACTGAAGAGTATCCTTTCTACTGTGAAACTCCGCTATCATTTGTAAAAATAAATACATAGGCAGCACAAAGACAGAGTCACATGAGCATAGCAAGATCAGAACTATATCCTCTGCAATTACCAGCTTAAGCACAACTGCCATTTCCCTCTGTAGAGAGGGTAAAGAAAACAGAATGACTGAAACACATGCCTCGGGCTGTAGCAATGGTACGTTTATGACAACCCACCTTGCACTGCTAATATTAAGGGACAAACAGAAGAAACTAAGATACCAAGTTTCTGCAGTGCCTTCCCTTGCTCCCCCCCCTGTGCTACTACAATCCAGAAAAACGTATTTCACCCTTGCAGTTTGTTAAACAGACTGGAATTGTATCAGGAGGTACCAGCTGCTGCCAACACCCAGCAGGAACAGCCTGCCTCTCCGCTCTGACTCCCATACAGAAGTCACTGCTGACCAAGCTTCCCATCCTCCCCAAGTGAAGGGCTAGCTTCAGACTAAAGTCTAACAGCAAACAGATCAGCCACAGATTTTTTTGCCAATGAAATTATTTAAGACTAAGAGGAAGGCTAGAGACACGGTCTCAAGCTTTTTGGAATACATGTAGTTTTCTAGAACCAAGTTTGGCTTATGTTCCTGTCAAAGACTGCACTGGCACTCCCTTTTAGAGATTATCCCCAAAGAATTTGGTATTCTCTGTAAGTCTGGAAATTAAGTCACAAGTGATAGGCTGGTAGCGCAAACAATGTTTTCATGATTTTGCATAGAATGAATAAGCTCAATTCCTAGAGGACTGCTGTAATTCTGGTCTTTGTTTTCAGCTTGTTCACTGGGGAAAAAGAAGCAGCCTTACTGCAGAGTACATGTTCTGCAATTGAATGGAGGCAACCTGAGGTTAAGGGACACATACACATTGAAAAAAGCTCCATAGAATGCAACTTTTGCAGTAAAACCCGACTGTCTCATTTTAAGGAGGAGCATATTTACAAACATTCCTAATGCAAGGAACTACACCTGTGCCACTAAAATTCATCTTCCCCTCATACTTTTTCTGTGCTTTATCTAAAGGTATCCTACAGACTATGCTTATAGATGAGATGTACCAAGGAGCTTCAGTTAGAAAAGTTAATTGTGCTGCAATTTCATCCAAAGCAGCAACCAGCCAGTGCAAGAGAGAAAAACTAAGAGTATAGCAATGGATGTATTGCTTTCTTGAACACGCTGCCGAACTTGAGGCTTCAGAGACTAAACAGTATCTTGTGAATTAACTCCATCACTTTATCTAGTGATGGTACAGCACCTGCTTCAACTCTGGTAGACCACATCGTAACAGCTATGAGGACATGAACAGGTCTACATCTTGGGAGGGTTATCACAGTCAGGTCCCAAATCATTCCTGTTACCCTACAAAAGCCAGCATAACAGTTCAGGCATGCATAGGCAAAAGGCTACACTGTTGTATCAAGTAATAGAGTAGAAGCCTCTACTTTGGACACTAAAGGCTTTGGGGAAAGTACTGATGCTACAGTCTTGTGCAAAAATTTGCTTTGCACTCCAAATAATACAGCTTAAGTCTTTTTTAGATAAAGCCTTTCCCTGTTACAGTAAAGTTCTCTCAGTGGCATTACAGAAAAGGACCCAACAACAGAGGACAGATTTATTCCACACGTTGGGTATTCTCGCCTACTTCATAAGATGCAGCCTGCACCTGCCAGAGTCTGTCATACTAGCTTGGCCAAATGTGTAATCGCATCACTTAGAGGCAGTTTCTTCACAATAGGTAACCAAAGAAAGTCCACCACTTCTAAGATTACTTCTCAACCTTTTGTCCTTCTACTGAAGCCTGAAGGACACCTAGGCACATTCCCAATAAAAGTTTTCAGAAGCAGATTAATTTCAGGGTGCCTACATAGAATACCTTGAGTTGGAAGGGGTCCATAAGGATGATCAAGTCCAAATCCCTGCTCCTCACAGTACAACCTAAAACTAAGTCATGTGACTAAGAGTATTGTCCAGACACTCCTTGAACTCTGACAGGGTTGGTGGCATGACCACTTCCCTGGGGAGTCTCTTCCAGTGACCAGTCACCCTCTCAGTGAAGAAACTTTTCCCGATGTCCAGTCTGAACTTCCCCTGACACAGCTTCATTCTTCTTGTTTCCTAACGCTGGGCACCAGAGAGCATCTCCCTCTCTACCGCCCACC
>JAVJGJ010000060.1:64507497-64525227 GCA_035590215.1 Microhierax caerulescens | reverse complement strand
TTGGTGCTGTGACCAGTTCCTTGAGGAATCTGTTCCAGTGACTGACTACCCTCTCAGTGAAGCATCTTTTCCTAATGTCTATTAGGAAATTACTAATGGAAGATTACAGTCAGGCTCATCACCTTATACCAGACTCGGAATCATCCTTCTGCTCTGAAGTCAGAAATGCTAGTAAGGCCATCTTCAAGGCTAACATCAAAGAGCAGGAGTCTTGGTGCAAATTGGGCTACTTTTATAATCCTAATCTTACAGGGTAAATAAATCATCACCCATGAAGGGGAAAGCTCTTCAACCCAGTGTGTGAAATCATAGTGAGCAAAGAAGTTAACATCCCAATAACCACCTTTGGATATCACTTAGCTTCCCTTATGCCACTGAAGAAGAGAAGAATAGATATGCTGCTGCTACTTCTTCAACAAACTTAGTGGCCAAATTAAGAACACATAGTAGCAGGCAGATCAAAATAAAAGCCAGCTGACTCCATAGATAGACCGATACATGAGGTGAAGGAGAAAGAACATGTCTCCTGCCTCCATTAGCCCAACTTCTGATTTCAAGCTCCTAAACTCCAACAACCTTAGTCCCAAGCAAAGAAGCAGACAAGAATAACCTGCTGTTCCTGACTTCCATGTTCTCATCTATCTGCTAAAGACTTTAACATGACTACAAGAACCAGTGACAGTAGAAGATGGAATGAGAAGCCATGATTGATTCAGACCTTGATAACACAAGTCCACTGATTTGGGAAAGTTAATGGTTCCCAGATCTGCCCAACCACCCTGAGAAAGAAAACTGATGCTACCAAGCTGAGAACAGCTTCCTAAAGAAACCTGAAAGCTCCTTCAGCAACAGGGATCCTGACTCTTTCAGCTGAGCTCTGGGTGCTAAATCATCAGCAATCAAATATCATTCAGAACTATCAAGTGATAAGCAAAGAAAACAGTGTAGGATAGACCCCTACTCCTACAGGTTCTATCACTAGAAGATCTATGTCTTGAACTAGTTTTACCCTTCAGGCTCAACTGACAGTTTTGTTAAATTCTGAAGATCCAGTTATATTACCTGGTCACACTGGATCATCAAAAGACCTGTCCTGAAAGGCACAGGGTTCCTGAATTTGGTGCCAGAGGACTCCAAGGACAATCTTTTTCAGATTTAAAATAGCATCTTTACATACTGGCTTTAAAGCAAAGCCTGACAGTAAGGGTATAAAAATAGAATGGATTAAGCTTTACAAAAAAAAAGATAAGCGGAGGGAATACCTGTTCTGCTTTACCTTGACAGGTCATCTATGAAATCAGAAAAAGATACAGGATCTGTGTATGGTACATGTATGGCTGACCTAAGCCTCCAAGTAGGGACTCACCTATACTCAGGTCAAGCAAGTCTGCACAGAAATTCCTTAATAATCTCAAATGTTTAGCATCCTGCAAAATTCATTATGGAGCAGGCCAGCACTGTTCAATACTACAAAAGGCTACCATTCCCCCAAACAGGCCAGTTGCTGCTACTAAGAAAATTAAATGCTCATGCAGAACAGCAACACAGACGGTTGGGAACTGGTGATTACATACAAATGAAGACTTTTTTTAAGGATTTAGCTCCAGGGCAGCACCACTCAAGTAGTACAATAGTTTGTTTGCTCTATACCATCTTAATGTAGATGCGAGTAGAAATATAAACCTGACCGATTCAGCTTTAGGACACAGGAGCAGCTAAGTAAGAAACTTGTTGCTTTGGTGGGATCAACACGTCTACTACATCCTAACCTAACCTGCCTTCTTATTGCAGAAGAGCTCAACAGTGTCACGGCTGGGTGGACTAGGGCTGGGAATGAAGCAGGGGGACACAGATCTATTGCTTCTTCAGGTTCATGTTACAGTGAGTACAGAAAATGGTGCTACACTGGATGCTGGCAAAAATATGTGCTGCACCCATTTCATTCCCTAATAAACAACGCTACAAGAGGTTTTTCAGACTGTCTTGACAGCAGGCCTCATTGACTTTTCTAACCTACCCAGAAGTACTTACTCCAGGAGTGAGAACTCCTCCATCTTTAATCAGCTCAGGTATATGTATTCCCATCATCTCTCCTGCACCCACACTGAGATGTCATGTCTCTCAAAGTCAGTGCAAAATCCAGCTTCTCTTAAAGAAGGTTCCAGAGGCAACCAACTCCTCAGCTGGTGACCAGCTTCAGGACACAGTGGTTCAGAGTCTTGCAGCATGCCCTTCTCTGGAGCTCCTGGTTAAGGCAATTTTTATGTGCAGCTTAATTTTACATGAGGAATTATTAGCTAACTGTAAAGATCAAAATAGAGGCTTGAGATCACATTGTTAATAACAATGCATGAACAAGGCTGCCACAAATCGCGTAGTACTTACACTACTTTCTGCAATGCACTTCAGAGGAACAAGACTACTGAGCATCCCAAATCCTCTGAGAGCTGATTATTACTAGAATGCAGTAAACAGCTCACACGACATGGTCAAAAAGAGAATCACTACAATCTTTCCACAAGTTGTCAGCAGCACTCCACTTTGACATTAGAAAAAGAATCATCCTGACCTACCGCTCATTTTCTAGTCAAGCATGGGTAGCTGGAACCATACAGACTGTTTCACTAGTCTTATTTTAGAACATGAAGCAGCCATGAATGGAGTCTCTTCCCTTACATCTAGAAAACAAGTATACAACAAAAATACATTTACTTGGGAAAGGAATGAAGGACCACAACAGTGCTAAACTGTTAGAGGAATAAAGTGGGCAACCTAATCTAGACAAATAAGTACTTGTGATTTAATTTTTATCTAGAAGGTGGCCATTGTCCTGAAGTTCTACTTCCTAGAACAGCATTACAAAGACCAGAGTAGAATACACACTAAGTTAGTTACATTTTTCTAGAAGCTTTCCAAGCAAGGCTTCTGTACCTGAGTCCCAGATACAGGTTTGCGAAGTCTGAGGTAGTGATCATTTGAAAAGTTTCTCAGAACACACATGCAGTTTCATTGTTCACAGCCCAGAATAAAAAAAATAATTAAAAAAAAAAAAATCAACCAAACCAACCACCACCACCAAAAAACAAAAAGCACAATGGGTCTTGGGAACCTATGCATGCTGCCTTGAAATCTTCATTCCCATTTTTCTCCCTCGTGTTAACAACTATGAACTCAGCCATTCTGAACATTTCCAGCTACAAAAAAAACCCTGTCTTTTTTACAACAGGGTTAGAAATAGCACAACCAGAAAGTGTCAGAACAAGACACACAGATTAAAAATGAGCCATATGGCACAACATGGGCAGTTCAAATCCTTGGGACAAGGACCACCACTTAATTGTGGGGGAAGGTGGCAGAAAGTATTGAACTCTGGAAATGCCTCAGGCTCCCTAGGGAAGCAGTATGGCTCCTACTTAAGCTCTTTTTCCTGGGAAGCTCTTAATTTATGTTTACACTGAAATAAATGGAACAAAACAGTTTATTTGTGGGGGAGCATCTGAGAGGGTGGTTAGTACAGCCCTGGGGAGGCAGCAGGAAGTGGGATAACCTCAGAGCCAGGCCCAGCAGAAAGTACATGAGGAACATTAGTTTCCACATACACAGCTCAGAGGCATCTAGAGGCACAACTGAAGGAGGAAAAGGGAGAAGCCAAAAAAAAAAAAAAAGCAGTTAAAAGTTTTTGGTGTGCCTTTTTTTTTTTTTCCAATCCAATTTTTGATATTTCTAGAGTATCTGATAAACTGCTACTTCACTAGAACTATTATCTAACTCATAAATCCCCATGTATGACAAAGTTCTCCAACTCTGAACAAAGGCATCAGAGTCAGTCAGGAGAAACTAAGGCCAGAGAGGCAGCTAGTTTGGCAGGTCACTAAACAAGATATCAGCCACGGCTCCTCCTTGATTCTTGACTCTCTCATCACCCCAAATATCCAAAGATGACAGCATTTATATTAGTGTTGGGTATTGACAATTCTGCAGCTTTCAAGTGCAATACAAGGGCCATACAAATGGACCTACCTGTCACAGCTAGTTTAAATATAAGTCCCAATACCTAAACACAGGATAGCTTAAGCCAAGCTTGGTCTTTAGTTTAAGCACTGAATGAGACTAATTCTAGACTCATTTCCCCTGCCCTGAGACTCCATTTTTGTGCATGTATCCATATGAGAAAAAGGCAGCTAAAGAGCAGGAGGAGGCCTCTTTAGGAAAGACTGGGAAGCAGCCACTGGAAAGCAGGAGAAGGCACACTGTGGTACCAGCCACTGCTTTCTGGACCTCATCCCAGCAACTGCTGCCAGCCAGTTCTCAAATCCTTTTGCCAGCACATAGTTCTGCATCAATCTTCTGCCAGAAACAGGCTTTGACGCCACCCTGCGGTACTCTCACACAAGCACAAGCCCAGAAGCACGTACCACCAGCGGTCCTTTCAAGAGCCGCATTTACACTTTAGTCCCTAGTCCTCAGGCGCATGTAGGGCAATAACTCAGAACTACATTGGGCTAGATGGATCAACAGATAATATTAAGTGCTCTAAAGGGATGCTTAATAACCCACATCCATCCTTTGCAAGGGCACTAGTGGGTCCCAGCACTTCCCCAGTTCCCTTTCAAGTCCCTTTTCATTATCCCATTTTCTAGCATGAGATTCTGATGAATGACGCTTGGCAGAGGGACAACCGAGATTCAATGTCCTCTGCCCTCACAGAGGTCTATACAGAGAAAAGAACCAGCATCCAGCCTCCTTGCAATCGGCAACACATGTTTCTCTGTAGCATCAGATGCCTCATCCCTGGAAGTGTTCAAGGGCAGGTTGGATGTGCCTTTGAGCAACCTGGTCTAGTGGAAGGTGTCCCTGCCCATGGCAGGGAGGGTGGAACTAGATGATCATTAAGGTCCATTCCAACCCAAACCCCTCCAAGATTCTATGAAAGCTTAAAGTTTCAAACAGTACTCGAGTCAACAAAGATGCCCTCAGTGTCTTACCAAAGCAGCTGCCACGATGTGAAAGAAAGGTTTTACAAGCTGTGGCAATGGCCAGCTCAGCAGAAACTACAGTCTTGATAATCAGGTCCTCCACGCTGGCCATCAGTGCTGCAAGGGGGGAGGAAGAAAAAAAAAAAAAAAAAGGTAGATTGTGAAGTATCACACAGTATCTAGAAAAGCATGAGAATATGCATATGGGCAGATACTTTTGTGAATCAAAGCACATGAGAGCCTATGGATGATAAAGCAATGATGTTTAGAAATCCATGCAAGCATAAGCATATAGATACATGCGAAGATATCCTAGTGCAAAAATACTCACAAATGAGAATGATGGAAGTGAGTGTATGTACAGTGCAAGCAGAAACATGTGGCAAGCACATCAGCACAAGTCAGCTGGAGCCTGATCATTGCCCACTCAGAGTATTAGGTTTAATAATTAAACAGAGATTAAACAAGAGTGGGTTAGTGAGATAAGCCCTTAAACTACAGAGAGTAAGCCACAGCCACAGAGATACAGAAGTTTTTCTTGTGGACTTTATGAGATAACTGTTCTGTGATGTTGCACCTTCCTCTAAAGCAGCTGTTCCCATACCATGATTCACAAATCATTTCAAAATTATATGACTGGTGACAACTTCCAGTCCTGCTGACCTACAGATAATCTGCAGTTTCAGTAAAGAAGCTCTTTCCAGCTCCTGTATGAGCCTGTAAACAGAGCTCAAGAACACAAATCTGAGCTGACAGAGCAAAAGGCAAGAAAAGATCCACGTCAGATGTAGACCTGGATTCTACACTGGGCTTGGAACGAGTCATGCAACAGAAAGAACACCACACTTAGTTTCTGTTTTCAAGTATAATTAATAAAGTGAGAGGAGGAGGGAATGAACAAACACTAGAATCCTAGTCTGAAAAGCTAGCAGGGATGATAGGACAGCCTTCCCCACCCCTCAAAGGGAGCACAAGCAAACACCCAAGACCTCCAGCAAACCCACACAAACATTTGGTAATCCCTGTCCCAAAGAACATCTAGTACAAACCACTTGACTACAGAGTCCAATTTAGGCCTACAATTACTATTTCTTATGTTCAGATGATGACATGCAGGGACCTGAATAATTACAGAGGAGCATGCAAGCAAATTCAGATGTGAATTTCTGTGCCAGAAGAAAACTAAGTGGAAGCAACTCAGCATGGGAATATCTAAGTGTACATAAACATCCCAGAGCACAAAAATCTTGCCAGCCCAGACAAGGCCAGCACTTCCCAGCCAGCATTCTGCCTCCCTATGACCAGAACCAGATGCATCAGAGAAAGGTGCAAGAAGCCTTGCAAAGGATAGTTAGAGAAACCTGCTTGCATTGCTCAGCAGTTTACTTAATTATTAAGAGTGCAGTTTTATACTTTAGGTTGAGGTGTGGTGTGGAAATGTGTCAATATAAATAATTATGTGTGCACAGCTTACTGAAAACACATGGTGCAAGTAACTAGACAGCCATGCACACATATTATAGGGAAAAGGTCTACTCCATCTGAAAGCCAGATTCAACCCCCTTCCTGCAATGTCTAAGTGTTCCTTGGCAACATTTGCAATATGGGCATAGCTGCTATCAGTAGTGTTACTGATGCCTCAAGATCGCAGGTAATTTATCCCTTAAAGGATATACCTGGATTGTGGTCTGCAGATGCATTTATTCCCAGCCGACCTGGCAAAGGTGTGGAAGAGGGAGCTATTTGATATGGAACACAGACTGAAATGAAAACACCCAGCAAAAAACCTGAGCCATGGAAAGATGACACCACATCCAAGAGTCATTCAAACTGGCACAGCTCTCCAGAGGTTGGTCACTCATCAGACTGAACAGGCCATGGGAGCAGTAGAGGGAGGGAAGCTTTTAGAAGGAATGGAATGACCTTAAGAAACGGGAAATGTAGGTAAAATATTAAGAAACACACCCTGAGAAAGTCTCAGAATATTATTTGCAAAAGGGAAGGGGTAGGCCTCATCTCTGGGGACAGGACTCATCTCTGGGGATAGAGAATAAAAGCCACAGCTCTAGTGAGTAAGCTGTAAGGAACAATGAATGCTTCCCTCCACCCTGCTCTGGTGCTAAATGGGACTCATTGGGGCTCTTCTCTGACTTCTTAGGAATCACACTAGTGAGATGATTAAGATCAAACAAAGGAATAAAAGAACAAGATCTGTACTGACCTGCAGTGTCTCTCCCCTCTTGTTTTAAGTACCTCAGCATTGCACTCATGCTCCACTTGTTTCCATAATCCTCTACTTCAGGATCATCACAGCTAAAAACAAATGAAAGCAGCAGGTTGACACCACTGGCATACCTCTACGGATTTGCACCAGCTTTAGACCAACTTAGGTAAATTGACCCAACCTCTAGAGATCAAGTTCCAGTTTCCAGCCAAGTACCTGACGTAATCTCCACTCTTCTTGTTGACACTGTAATTGGTCAGGTGCATGAACTGGTTTTTAATGTTCTTGGATGCCTGGTCATACCTCACTGTTGCGAATCTGTAAAGAGGGATAAAGATTCACAGTATTTCTTGAACAAGTGACATGCTTGTAATTATGACCTACTACACAGACAACTCAACAACAACAGCTAGGAGAGAATGCATGTAATGAGTCTTCACCAAATGCAACCTCTCCTCACAAGAAATAGTTTATTCTCAAGGGCCACATCCAGATGCATTCAGTCTCTTTTTCAGTGTCTTGGAACAGAGAGCTCCATTTGTTCTCCTGGGAGTTCTCACAGTCTAACAGTGTCCACATCATGGTAGGCACATTTTTTCTCATCTGCTTAGATTTGTGGTCCTCAGGCATTCTGGCAAAACACATTCTGGCCACTTCACTTTAGACAAATCAGTGTCACGGTCCCTTTGATTTCACAATAGGACCCACCACAAATACGGAAGATCCACTGGTCCTGAGAAAAGGAACACATTCAGAGCAATTATATACATATGCATACCACAGTCAATATTTCCTGAAGTCTCATACAAGCACAGCTCAGTTCTTACATACTCCAAGGATGCCTTCGCAAAGGCTGAGGGTGGGAACAGATTCCTAGTGCCACAACTACACAGCCTACAACTGCCAATCCTCTTTCTCAAGAGGCATCCAGGAAAACAGGTACAACCTGCAGGCCAGATCAGTTTGTCCAACAAGGCAGCATCTGCTCCACTGTGCTGTCATTCTCAGGGACTACAAAGCCCTTCCATATCTCAAAATGTCACTTAATTGTGTACAAGGAAAGAGGCTATAGAGAAGATCACAATCAGGAGCAAGACACTGTTACATGCTTATCTAGTCTCCATATGAACCCTGTTACAGCCAACAATAGCACAGTTAAATCAGCCTGTTTATTATGGAAACAGTGATAACCTGATTAAAGGGCATTACCTGTACTGTAGCCATGTACCCCATCACCACTCCCTTAGCCATACACTACCATCACAAATGTTTGTGTCGAAATGAATCAAAGAATTGATCCAACTGAGAAACAGCCCAGTATTTTGGTCTGTAAGGTGTCTGAGGGATTATGGTGGTGGTGATTTTGTCTTGGGAAGAGGCAGAGGGAACAGGATGCGAGAGGGAGAAAGGGAGTGCATAAGGATGAAGGTAAATCAGCTCCCTGATCCAGCTACAGAGTTGTAACTTTGTAAGCTTTTTCTTTTCCTCCTTTCCCTCTCTTCAGCAGCCACACAGACTTAAGCTATGTCTACTCTTATTTCCTCAGCTATCTGCCTTTATCTTACCTGCATAATACTGGCACAAGAGCGTCCTGCACAGCAAGCCATCTACAACCAGCCTTTTTTGCTAATTTATCAAATCAGATCAGTTCACTGCATGGGTCCAGAAATGCTTGTGGTGGCACAATACAATGGACACAAGCCCCTGAATGAGCATAGGAATACAGTGCAAAATTGCATTGAAGCCATTTAAACAGTACTCTTATCAACAGCACACCTCTTTGAGAAGAGGTTGAACGAATGCTGAAACAATACAAGCTTCTGGGGGAAGCAAAGTAGCTTCCTGCAACCAGTACAGTTGACCATGCTACTCCTCCATTCCAATTTGTACTGTGAAGCCAGAGAGAAACCGACCATATACCTGTTCCAGGAAAGAAAAAGGTCAACATGAGAATGGGAACAGCAGCCAGGAAAGGTGCAGGACTGTTTCTGATAGCCATGCCAATTTAAGATGCTTAAAATTACATCTTATGCAAAAGTTGCTTTCTAAAGATGTAGCTGCGTGATCAGCCTTTGTCAATCAAAGGACGCACTGCAGCTGAAAGCTCATTACCTGCTCGGTTGCATATTCAAGCCACTCTAGTTGATCTGCTCCACAAATTACATAGCCACAGGCAAGTCAGAACACTTCATAGATCTGACTGAACACCCACTTGAGCAAATACAGAAAGATTAACTTCCAATCAGATGCAGGTACACCCTCTTGCAGCCATAACATAGGAGAGGGTTATAATGCAGAGTCAGGACAGGAAGAGGGCAGTGCCTCCATTTTAGGAGCAGGCCACAAAACAATTTTTAAAAGTTATCAAACATTAATCAGACAATAATACTATTTGTGGTGATATTTGCAAAATCTTACATCCAGACAAGGACATGCCATCAAGCTAAATACAATATAATAGAATAGTTCCAGTTGGAAAGGACCTATAATGACTATGCAGTCCACATGCAATAATTTTCTTATTCTGCCTGTATTCTGTAATCAAATCTTGTTTCTAAATATATTTTAGGTCTCTGACTTTGGAGAAAAAGAAAACAAAAAACCAAGGGCAGAATCCAGGGCATCTGGTTGGCAGAATGACCAGGACAAGGCACTGCTAACCACCACAGCTTGTAACAACAAGCATGTTCTATCTAGTTCAAAACCAAAGTCAACAAGAGAAAACACACTTTCTTCTTCACTCTGACCACCCTCCCATACCACAGTAGTTTAAGATGCTAAAGTCTCGAAAGAGATGAAGGGGAGTAAAAAAGGGTAAAGTAAACACTATCCTAAGAAGCCCTTGCAAGAGGGAAAGAAAGTACCAAGGAGAGCAGAGCTAGTTGCAAGAAAAGGCGAGTAGATTTGGGTGAAGCCTGAAAGAAGGAAAGGGGCAGCAATGCTCGAGAAAAATGGAAGAGAGAGAGGGGAGGGGGATTTGGGGCATCTGGCTGTGCAGTGAAGTTAAAGTCCAGAAAAGAATGCATCCCCAATTTGCTTTATGAACAGTCATCTCTCTTCATCCTTCCCCTATTACTTTCCATAGTTCAGAAGCTGAACTATACAAGGACATCTAACAAGTTATACACAAAAAAAATCCTTCCTTTAGAAAGAACTGAAAAAAAAAAAAAAAAAATCTCATTTTTCAGTGAAAATGAAGCCACTACTGCCCTCACTTGGTAGCCATTTTGAGAAATATTTCTCTCTCCACAAGAACGGTACCAACAAATCCATGAAGATGCTCATCCTTAAATACACAGGTGGGAGCAGGAAAAACAAAACAACACCATAATGCAACTAACTCTAAGTAGCACGGTTATAAAAAGTGAAAAAAATTTTGCACCATATTTTTCTGAGCTTTAACTACATATGAAGTCAGAGCAGTCGGCAACAGAAAAGAGTTTGGAAGTTTGGATTCCCTTTCCACATATTTCCACAACTTAAAGTATTTGAATTTCTCCTTAGTTTAACTATAAGTTTCCTGGATTTAGCACTTGTGTTTTGAAAATCATGACAACAGCTCTATCATATATTTTGTTCTTAGTTATAACTTTATCATCTTCACCTTAACGATAATTTATTGGCAGCGTACTGAAAACATTTGTTGATCATATGCTTCCAGCTAGATCCTGGAAGATACTGAGCACACGCAGCAAGCTATTTCACAAAGTCATGGCTCCCGCAATACTTTGAAGTAGAGGGCAATTAAGTTCACCATGCCTATCAGCTTCTTATTTTTTTCAATTATGCACATAATCAGAAATATGAGGATATAAACCCCTGGCAGACGTAGACAATATTTCCAAGCAACAGTATTTCTTTACTTTGCAAATGCTTGCATCAGCTTCCTTCTACAGAGCCCATCCTTAATTATTAGGCGGTCTAAGCTCCATGCCCAAAGAATTTACATTTCCATGGGAACTGATTATTCAGAAGGATTTCAATGTGTTCTACAGCTCTCAGTACATAAACTTTTTCTTCTACTAGGATGCTGTCACCTTAACGGATATCACAGGCCTGTTCAGTAATGCATCAAAAAAATACAAAACATTAAATGATTCAAATCTACTATCAAAAAGCCCCAAGCTTTAAACAACAGAATCGAGTGCCAGCTTAATATATCCTCCAAGACCTGGTTAGACAGTCTTACTAGCCTCATGCTAAGTACAAGTCTGCAAATGGAAAATCCAAGTTATTTCTAGAGCCTCTATCAATAGCCTCTGGATGTCAGAATGGTGACAGATCACAAGTACAATGCTCACAATAGCCCACACCCCTTACACTTGTTTTTCACACTTGCTTGGGATGGAAGAGCGTTACTACCACTGAAATACCAGTTACAATTACCTTCAGTACTATATAGTTCTACAGCTTTTCATACTACGTTTCACTGTGTCTTTCTTCCACCATAGTAACAAGGCTACTCATCCAGCACACTTCTCCCCGGGAAAGAGAAGAGACTTACATGCTACAGAATGCCTTTCTTCAACAAAAATTTACAGGTTATTTTGAGAGACACCTAAGGTCAAAGGAACAAGCCTTACACTAAGAGTGGGAAGCAGGAAAACTTAAGCACTTGTAAAATACTCTGACCTCAGGTTAACACCTAGAAAAAAATCTTACATCTTCTAGATGATTATTTCATTTTGGGAGCCCCTTCCTTCCTGATTCTGGGCCACTTACCATAATAAAATAAACAAATAAAGGCCAAGATCCTAAAAGCAATTTAGGAACTATATTGTAAGGTGGCACAGAAAATAAAGGGTGAGCCTGATGTTTTCCCCCTAACACAATTTACGACAAGCACATACATGCTGCAACATTCTGCACGAGCTATTTTCCTAAGCACTAAAGGCTTCATGCCCAGGTATCTCATATTGCTAAAATCCAGCCAAAGAGTGATGAAGGCACAAATAACAGAGGCCAGGTCATCATCTGCCAGGATAGGACTGTTTCCTAGCCAAAGCATTACTTGTGGATGCTGCTATGTGGGAACCTGCAATCAGCCAGGAATCTAAGAGTATTCCTAAACTGGAGGCTGGGCTGTCCGCATGCAGTGGTGCATCTTCAGCCAAAGGAGACTATTTTATTAAGTGAAACTCTTCAAAATACTATTTCCTGCTCACTAACGCCACCTGTTCCTTACTCGGTCGGCTTCAAACAACTCTTGTTTTCCCCCACTGTGATCTGATCTTGTCCAAGTTCTAGACTACCCCATAGGCCTTGCAGTGCAGAGACCCAACACACTTAGCACTGCCACATACTGCTGGTAGTTAAGTTTGTGTGATCCGAATGGTTAAACAATTGGATCCACATTGCTTTGAATTCTTCCAAAGAATTTTCCATTAGGACCTATCAAATAGAAAAAAAAAAATCTAGCAACAGGTGAAATTTTCCACTATTAATCAGAAAAGGTTTCCTACTCTTCGGTGCATCCTTCTCACCACAACTCATCTAAACCAGTAGTTCTTGTTACCAATGTGAACTATTATAGAGGTAACCAAGAAAGGAATGGATGTCTGTTCTGTATCCACCATTAGAAGGTTATCAACTGTTTGGGCCTAAATTCAGATTTGCTTTCTCCATTAACACAGGTTTTAACCACAAGTTTTCAAACTTGGATTTCTCCTGCATTGACTGAATTCTCTGTCACCTGCCAACAGAATTGAGAGGTACAGGGGAGGCAGGCAGAGGGTGCAGAAGGAATGGTCCCCTAACACAGTATTAACCTGGGTCACCTCTGTGATACATATTACACAGAGATAATGGAGCTCATAGCAGCAAGAACATAGGAAGCACCTTCCCCTGTTTTGACGTTACATACTGCTTGGATCTTCACTTTCATTCACTTGTTTCCCTGGCCTTACTGTACTCCCATTCTCTCAAAGATTATCCCCTTCTAATGAATCTTGTCCTTTTAAAATCTGAGGAAAGAGATAAATTAAGAAAATCAAGGACACCTACTAACACGGTTAGATGCCAAATCTAATCATGATCAAATAGATTAGATTCCAAAAGCATCTAAACGGAAGTATTTCAGGAAAGCTTCTACCTCAAAAATACAGTTGGAAATAGGAAAGGTTAATTCAAGGTTGACTGTGCACTGTTCAGTTTCCACACAAAACTGCTGCCAGCAACGCAGCCTCCCAGGCAGAAGTAGCAGCAATCGTATTGTGAATGGCCCTTGGCAGCCTTTCTCCCATTCAGGAGAGAGGACAGAGGAGATGCCCTTCACTTCTGAATTCAAAACTTAGAATAGAGAAGTTACACTCATACATTCAATTGTTCCAACACACTTGCCCATACCTTAGCTGGTCACAGCCAAGTCACACAGACACACAGCACCTCAGACAAAGTTACCAGGAACTACACACTGCTAAAGAGCTCACCTTCAACAACAGCGCATCTGCCTTCCCTTCATACTTTCTCTTGGATCAGACAGGGGCAAAGAGCATTCAAAAGCAATCAGTAGAGTGGCAGTAGAGGCAGCAGGAACAGAAAGTCAAGGGAGAAATCCTTAGTAATCCCTTCAGGCTCCAGAAGTACTCTGAGCCTCCAGACTAACAGTATATCACCTAGAGGCATCCCAGCTCTGCCTCCCTGTCATGCTTCAGACCTTCCCTCTTAAAAATCACCTTTGACATTCCAATACAACAGATTACTGCCCTCCCTCCCCATCTTGTAACAGTTCACTACAAGCCTAATTAAGCAAGCTTACGCTTCACCTTCAATAGGCCACCTACTCAAGTGATGTGCAGCACCTTTCCCTGTTGACCTAACAATCTACAAAACACATCACAGAGCCCACACTTACCTCTAGAAATCCCCAAATCCACCACACCATACCAAACATTGATCCGCCCCTAACACACGTTCCCCACACTACCTTAACTCAAACTCACTCTTTTACTGTCACACATTCAAACAGAACCCTAGTCAAGAGGTTGTACACCACTTACCCCCATCATTATTTCAGGAAATGAATTGACCACAAGGTAAGTTTGTCATATGCAAGACATTTTGGAGATACGTAAACTGGATCATTAAATATTTACATAAGATGTTACATGGTATTCCATGAAACTTGGTAGCTCTGGAATGCTTATTTGAGACATCTAGCCAGGGCCTGGGAAAGGAGGAGGAGAAAAGACCCTGGAGTGGGAAAAAGGAAAGAATAGTTAATCCTTTCTCTCTCAAACAAGTACTACAGAAAAAGCACACGTTACGATAGTCTTTTCCATGACTGTACACAGAGCTCCTGCTTAAATGTCCTAGAAATAACCAGTGTAGTGTTTCTATAAGCACGTTCCTCACATTTTAAGCTTGGAGTCACTTTCTCAGTCCCTCTTCCCTCCCCTCCACACATGTTAGGCTTTGGCTTCACTGACAGTCTATAAGCTGCCGATTTGCTTATGAAACTAAAGCCACATAGAGAGTTGTTTGCACCACTCAATTCTCTTTCTGGTTCCCATGAACTACTGTTAAAATCAGGATGAAAATACACAAGATGCCCTAAGGGAATTGTTCTATGGACTAGAACTGGTAGAGGAGAACTGGAGATACTTCCATTTTAACACTATCAAGGTCAGGACTCCAAAATGCCACCTGGGACCCAGTTCCCTTGCAGTGCAGGACAGAAAACAGAAGTCTTGAAACCATCACAATCCCACTATCTCCAACATGTATATTTTCCATGCATCCACCTGATATGTCAGTTAGCAACTGAGCATGAATAGGAGCCAAAGCTTGTAAGTGAATTACTAAACATAAAAAAAGGTTTTGGTGATATCTCTTATGATGGCAGTTTCTCTAACCAAAGGTGGATAAAATTATTCAAACAGTTCTATATTAAAGAACAAGATCCAGGAGCAGTTTTACCAGATGTCTCCAGCAACAGGGGAAAAAAAAAAAAATTCTCTTTTTTATCTTCTCATCACAGATTTGTAAATTTTCAGCTTATGCACTGCCACTAACAGTATTTTGAACCTATGACGCATAAGAAAACACCATGAGGGTGATCAAGCTCTAGCACATGCTGCCCAGAGAAGTTGTAAAGTCTCCTTCCCTGGAGATACTCAAAAGCAGCCTGGACACAGTCCCAGGCAACTAGCTCTGGCCCTGCTTGAGCAGGGGGGGAACTGGGGGACTGGACTGGGTGACCTCCAGAGGTCCCTTCCAATCCCACCCACCCCGTGATTCAGTGAACCTCTTCTGTTGTTTCTCACAGTACAGATTGTCACCAAGAGTTGCCCAGCCACCCTGATTCTTTAGGACACCAACCACATCTGCTAAGCGCAACAGTAGGGTCACGTAGTTATACCCAGAGACCCACTATGCCTGGGCAGACCACCCTCTGTTACCCCAACAGACTCAGAGGACAGGGACAGGGCTGGGTGTGGGGGTGTGTAGTTTGAAGTACATGGAAGATAGGGAGGGGGAAATCTATAGAAGATATGAAAAATGAATTTGATACTTAGTCTTTAGCTACCTTTCCTTCAGAATTTCCTAAAATATGCCCTCAAGAAGACAGGTTGCTGAAGGCAGCAAGACACTTTGTACTGGACAACAATGACATGCTATGTCAATATTGTAACTACACCCCTACAAGATACACAAATACTGCTCAAGGAGCCATTTTTCCACTCTTTTTTTTTTTTTTTTTTTAAACAACTCTTTCAACCAAAAGAGGAGATTTGATGATGCTCAACAGAAGTAGGTTGGTCAAAATGACACCTCTGTCCAAGGGCCCTAAGGGCCACTCCTACACCACAGACAAGTGTCTAGCTACCTGCCACAGGAACAAAATTTAATAAAGGGCATCACGAGGCCATGACTTACATATATACAAATATTTTAAAATACTTATATTACATATATATGAAAATACATATAGTAGGCTTCCTTGCAACCCTCACACAGTAGCAGCCTGAAGCCCAACAACCCCATTTTACACAAGACAATTCAAAGGAAAAACCACACAGTCTAAAAATCAGGTAACAAGTGTCTCTACAGGCAGTAAATGTCTATTAAAAGACATATATGGATAGACAGACAGATCCGTCCCCTCAGTGACTCTGACCCTGCTTATCTTAATTAAGAAGCATGAAAGCAGCAGAAAGTCTCCCGGCTCGCTGCACTACCCACTCGCCAAAAGTCCATTAGTGAAAAAGACAGTGAAGAACACCAGCTCCACAGCTTCTGCCGGGGCGATTGCCACCGGAGCGGCTGCAGCCGGAGCCTGGTGTCGTGCAGACACCACTCACGCTCCCTCAGAAGTGGAGGCCGGCCAGGCAGGGGGACAGGGTAGCTGCGGCCCAGCTGGCTCTGGCCTCAGTGCAGCCTGTGAGGTAATGTGAATTCCTTGGCTCCAAACGAGCACCTGAATTCTTTGGAAACCACAGGAATCCAGCAGAGAAAAGGTAAATATCCCAGCAGAGTCAGGGCTAATTAGGAAGCCAGGCTTACAGAAGGAGGGGGCGATGTGAGGTGAGGGGGTGAGCTCAGGCAGCAGCCACCAACCCCGCCATTGTGGCGGCTCCCCTATCCCTCTGGAAAGCCACCCCCAGCGGCCGGTCACTGGGGCCTTTGCAAGAACATTTGCATTTTAGCTCAGTTTTGCCTTTTTTTTTTTTTTTTTTTAAATCCATTTTTCAAATTCAGTGTAAACCTGACCATGAAACCTGCTGGGCTAGGCCCCTTCTGTTCAGGCTCAGAAAAAAGGCTGCCTAAACACCCAGGTTTAGTAGACCATAGAGAATTCTCCCCAAAACAAGGAGCCATTTCACTATGAATTCCCCACACTGTGTGTCAAGTCTCCATTATGTATGCACGCACCAAACAAGACAGGTCCACCAGGTTCCTTTCTGTCCCACAAGGAGGGACACAGAAGGAGGGAAAATTTGGAAAAAGAGAGGCATCCCAAGCTGTCAGAACAGGGAAGGCTCGCAAACAGCAAAGGCTGTCCCTGGCCCCATTTGCTCTTCAGCAGTACTTCAGACACAAGTCAGGCTTGTTATTCTCTCCTTGCATGGATGCCCTTGCAAAAACCAGCATAATCCACCAATTCAACAGTTGGCTGTAACAGCAGCCATGGGACCTCCACGTAACTGGGCTTGGTGAGTCACTTTCAAAAGCATTACAAAGTCTGTTAATAAACTACAGTTTTAATTACAACGTACCTTTTATTCATACTAGGATATAAAAGGTATGTCAATATAGTCCATCATATATTTTGGAAGTCTCAGATAAAACTACCTAGGTTTTTAACATATAATCAGATGACTGAGTTACACACTTAAGCAAACCTGGACCAAGCTTGCCAAGACCATCTCGTTCTCCAAACCTTTACCTTCAATACAAAGGTCCCAGCTACAGTTCTCCAAGCTGTAAATCACAAATAGCCAATATAGACAATAACTGCCCTCTCCAGCACAAACTTACTTAATATCTGCCAATTTAACAGATGTACAGCAGCATGCTTTGTCTACTTTT
>JAVJGJ010000060.1:64491957-64504880 GCA_035590215.1 Microhierax caerulescens | reverse complement strand
CCCCAGCTCTCTCAGCCTTTCCTCATTAGGGAGATGCCTCAGGCCCCCCATCATCTTTGTAGCCCTCCACCGGACCCCCTCCAGTAGATCCCTGTCTCTCTCAAACTGGGGAGCCCACAACTGGACACAGCACTCCAGATGAAGCCTCCCCAGGGCAGAGCAGAGGGGCAGGATCACCTCCCTCGACCTTAATGCCATGCTCTTCCTAATGCCCCCCAGTGCCTTCTTGGCCACCAGGGCACACCGCTGGCTCACGGGCAACTTGCTGCCCACCAGAACTCCCAGGTCCTTCTCTGCAGAGCTGCCCCCCAGCCCATACTGGTGCACGGACGGGACTGTCCCTCCCCAGGAGCAGGACCCTACACTGGCCTTTGTTGAACTCCATCAGGTCCCTCTCCACCCAACTCTCCAGCCTGCCCAGCTCTCACTGAATGGCAGCGCAGCCTCTGGGGCACCGGCCACTCCTCCCAGTTCTGTATCATCAGCAAACTGGCTGAGGGCACCCTCTGTCCCTTCATCCAGGTCATTGATGAGTGAGTTGAATGAGACTGGACCCAGTACAGACTCCTGGGGATCACTGCCAGTTAGACGCCTCCAGCTAGACTGCACTGCTGACCCTCTGAGAAGGGTCTCCCTCTGAGCTCTGCTATTCAGCCAGTTTGCAATCCACCTCACTGTCCATCCACACTTCCTGAGCTTGCACCTGAAGGAATAACCCTGTTCAACAGTACGGCCTGGGTGGATAGAAAGCAGCTCCACACAACAGATAAGCAGTCCTGGTGGACAAGTTGAACATGAATTAGCAGTTTGCCTTTGCCACCATGAAGGCTAATCATGTGCTGGGCTGTATCAACAAGAGTGTAGCCAGTAGGTTGAGGGAAGTGAACAGTACCTCTTATTTGTGAGTGCTTGGCAAACACTGGACACATCTAGAACATCATGTCCACTATGAACCCTCCCGGTACAAGCATTGACTAAGAGGTGCAAGTCCAGCAGAGAGCTATTAAGATGGGCTGAAAAACACAGTGTGCAAGGAGAAGCCGGGGAGGAAACAATTGTTTTGCCTGCAGATAAGAAGGCTAAGAATAGATCTGAACTGCTGTGTTCAACTCCTTAATGCATGGCTATAAAGACAGAGCCAGACTTTTTTCAGACACACAGCAGAAGGACAAGGGGCAAGTCTAACTACAGCCAAGGATATTCTCATTAGATATAAGAAATACACACATACACAGTAAGAGTGGTCTAATGTTGGAACAACTTGTCAGGAAAGACTATGGAATCTCTATTCTTGGAAGACATTCAAAACCTTACAGTATAAGGCCATAAAGTACCTGCCCAAACTTTTAAGAAGGTCTCGTCTTGAGAAGAAGGTTAGACTAAAAACCTCCAGACTTCCCTTCCCACTTAAATAATTAGATGAGTCTGTCTTAAGGGATTCACTAGAACTGTCTGACCAGTGTGTTTCAGTCAAAAGAATACACCTATTTCCTTCCCTAGGCCTCTAATATGCCTAGAATTGTTAAAAGAAAAAGAAAGTATGCACTTCTTCACATACACTTTCCCCCCCAAGCAAAACATGTTACCGTACAGTCAGAGAAAAAACACTGTCTATCATGGAAATAGCACACTTGCCCCCAGAGTAGAACACTTTTCTCTTACACAGCTAGATATTTCCAGAAGTAAACTCTTTTGTTAAAGAAGATCAGCAGAACCACCCTTAAGACATTAATGACGGTGCAAATCCTATTTTGGAGGCCCGCTGTGCACTACCCATTTTCAGAACATCCTACCAATCTCCTCATGTATTCACAATTGATGATCTTGTTTTCCCTTTTCACTTTCCAATAACATGCAATATTAGCATCTAATAATTTAATTGCTGATTCCCAAAAGAAAGTCTTGCATGCCAGGCATGTTTAACACTCCTTTTCTAAAGTGAGTATAGTGGTTTTCCACCGACAAAGATGAGCTACCTTCTCCTGCCCTGCTTTAGGGAAACAATCTGTTCACAGTATCTTTGCAGATAGAGGCACACCACAACACACCTGAAAGGGATCTGTTCATCAATTTAAAGGACAACTTTTCTTGTACTATTAATATATCTTTTCTGATTCATTATTTGCTTTGGATAAAGGTAAGTTGGATTCAGTATCTGTATAATGCAAAGCTATGCAGGCTTGAACCCCAGAGATACTCTTTCTGGGTGTGTCAGATGGGCTTCTAAGACATACTCAGCATTGCCTAAAACTGTTGCAGAAAAAGAGTCCTATGGTGCAGTTTTCTCAAACACCACTACAGTTAAGTTTCTGGTCTGTTGGAAATTCAGTGATTATTTTAAATGTATTAGTTACTATAGAAAGGTATTTAGCTGAACTTCTGTGATGAAGAGAAACAGGTATTTTTAGTAGACAAGTGCTTCTCCTGGGAATCTTAAGTATCTTTCATGACTTACATACAAAAAAAACCTGTCACCTTGCAGGGTAAGAACAGTGAACTAGTCTAAACCCACTTGATACTGTGGAAAATAAAAATAATGACCTAAAATTTAGAAGAGCAGTTGAAAGTATTAACATAAAGGCCAACACACCCAACAACAGGTCTCCCAGCTGCTTTTGTCTTGCGGATTAAACAGTAAAACAGTAATTGAGTAAGTCTAGGTTCCCTTTACCTTGGGAGGATGGAAAAGGGGCACAAAGGCACCAAAAGTCCAAAGAGGTTTCAAGAACATTGAAACACCACTTGAGAACGAACACACAAATAATGGTGTGTGGTCATTCAAGCCTTAAGAGTTGAAAACTTCCTTTATTTATTACATATGTAATAAAGTGCCTCACTAAAGATCCTATAATCTATATAATGAAAACTGACAGGACACAGCAAGATTAAGTATCATATATTTAGACTCTGCAGAACTCCCTAACTGGCACTTCCCTCATTTCCCATTATGTCAGTAGGCAAGCCAAGACATCTTTGGGTCACCAAGCTCAGTACACTGAGAAAGAAGAAACCTCCCCTACCTGGCCAATCCTTCCTCGTAGAGATAGATGACAAGTGGATCATAGGATGTAACCAGAACATAGAGGCGCACATCGAATTTGAAATCTGGAATACAGTTGTCATGAGTCAGTGACTGCAAATATCTTTCAGACATTATATCCAGTTGAGGAATTACAGCAAATGCTGAGAGCAATAAACTGTTATCGGCTGCTGATGTAGGTGCTTGAAGCTTTCCTTGCTGAAAAGCTTCCAGACTTTAAGGAATTCTCTAGTTACATTTTTCAGGTGCTAGAAGATGACAGACCACTCCATCATTCAATTAAATTCCTGCAAAGGTTGCAGAGATCCTCAGGTCTGGGGGCTGGGGGAAGACAAAAAGCAATTCCTAAGCACACTCACCATCTATGAGCAGGGGGTTGCTGATGTAACGAGAAACCAGGATGTTGTCTTCCAGGACAATCTGGTTTGGCTACAGAAAAACAGAGAATCCAAGAGTGAAAAAATAGGAGGCTTAAGGAATAAGAAGAATGCTAGATCAAACCCACCATTTCTTCCAGCCTTTCCCTCCTAAAGCAACTCTGTAGCAACAACTATGTCTGGGGAGGGAATAAACAAACACAAAATGAAAAAGACACTGTCAGTCACAATATATTTAAGGTAATTACATCCTAACCAGAAGCCTGGGAATTATTACATTACCAAAAAAACTGCCCATTGAATCTTCCAGTTAAGTGCTCCTTAGAGTAGAATACAGACTTAACAGCCACATGGCAATGATGTAAAATAGGCAGGAAAAAAACACATCTAAAGAAGCGACTGTCATTCTGTTTGCTTCTCAAATTTTTAACCAAAACACATGGACTAGGGGTTTAGAAGACACTGAAAGGAGTCTGTAGCTACGGTTGGGGAGGAAGTCACAAGTGAAGAAAATGACTCCTCAACTTGTGATCTTTATAGCTAGATCCTGGGCTGGCAGCCAACTTTTTTGCCTACACTGAGTAAGTACCACACCTTCTACCGAGGTTCAGTTCACAGCAGTGGCTACTGTACCAGGAAGACGCTATACTCGTAGGTCAGAACAAAAAGCTCTATCTATGACAAAGCAGCTCTATCTATGACAAATACACATCACAAAGTCATGGGATCTGTTGAAAAAAGCTTTTACTTTTTGCTGCATGCAAACCCCTCTCTTGTAATCAGTTTTAACTACTCATACGAACAGTTTCTTGCAAAATATTTTCTTGCCTTCAGTTTGAAAAAGAGCCAAAAGAACCTGCCTTTATTTAATTTTGCATGTATTCAGCCCCATCACCAGCATCATGAGCAGAAAGCCTAGGCATATAGAGTGCATATATACAATGTGAGGGAACAACCTCAAAGTCCCTCATCACATCACACAAAGTGACAGCCTGTTTTATTATGGGTCACAGAAATTCAAAGGTTTGCCATTTTGTTGCATTTTTTGTTTTTTAAACACTTTTGTAATGAGATTCTAGAAGACACTCCCTTAACGGCATCACACTGAAGGAAAGTGAAGTCTTTGGGCCAAACTAGCTGAAGTGTTTCTGGAACAGATATACACAAAGGGAGATTGGTCCCAGAAGGGTCTTTTCCCCAGTTCATGGCCAACTGCCACATAAGCCTGAGCTCGTTCCTCTCTTTCAAGCAAAGAAAAAGCTGAGTGCAGCTCTGGAAATACTTACCTCATACACTTGGCGAATTTCTCCCTTATTTTATGGGAAATGATCCAAGTAGAGAACAGATGAGGCAGCATGACCCCTTCAGTGCAGGGGAGGCTAAAGGGGTTTGAGTGAGTGAAAACAAAATGACTCACCAGTCAGTTTTGCTGCTGAGAATATTTATTGGAATCTTCTCATGTGTTTGGCTCCTGCCCAGATGTATTTGTTACCTATGACAACCTAACTTGCTGCAAAGCCCAAAAAGGGCAAAAGACACTATAAGCAGCACACTTATAGAATCATTCCCATTACACTTCAGTAAGGGCACGCTGGCATTTAGATAACAGCTCTGAAATGGATATACATCCTAACATATCACATAAGTTTTCATTTTAACTGGCCTTTTCAAGGGGGAAGAGGGAGACAAGGCTGTGTGAGTATTGTTTAGGTCACATGGTGAAACAACTAAAGAAAGTTCTGGGAACCTTCCCAAAGCAGGCCTACTGTCAGCCACAAGGCAGCACAGCTTCAGGGAGCACAAACTTGTTCCTAATAAGCTGACTTGAAAGTAGGTTGCAAGATAAGCACAGCACACAAAGAAATAGATTGCTTTTGGTTACACAGCAAAGGCCCAAGCAGGCCTTGTTGAACTGCTCACCAACATCTGGTTGAAATCCAAAGCAGGGCCAGTGCCTGGTTAGATATTTTCACGCCCCTTGCCTAGAAGCTGGCATAGTTTTGCAGACAGCGTTACTGAAGAGCAGTCCTTTTGCTGAACACTTACATTGTTTATCAGGTAGACACCTCGACCCCTGGAAGAGGCTACGGGCTTCACTATCCATGGGCCTCGGTCCTTAGAATAGGTATCTGGTTAGAAGAAAACAGCAGAAGTCTGAAATATCTTCAGTTTTGCTAGTTTACAGAAGAGCAGGAATCAAAAATGCTGCCTACCATAAAGGCTTTAGAGAGCTCCACAAGGAGATCAAAGTCTACTTGTTTGATATCCTATTTTACCCCCTGGGACTCGCAGCAATTATTACAGCCCCTCCCTGAAGCCCCTCCCGCTGCTCCAATAGATCCATTTCTCTGCCCTGTGTCTCCTTTTGGTACTTCGTTTTTTAGTACTCCCAGATATTAGCCAACGATACTGTGAAACTGATCATCAACCACACTGTGCACACAAAAAAAGCTAAATTCTGGAGCCTTAAGCCCACATCAGTTTCTTAAGGACTTATGCAGGCACGGAGTAAACAGCAGAGTAGAAGTTATATAAAGCAATCATGTGGGCTTTTTCTACTGTCCTTCCAGCTTCTCTAATTTTGTTGGTTTAACCATTGGCACCATCAACAGGCTAGGATATTAGAAGTAATTTCCTTCCCCCCCATCCAGTTATTTGGCTTTAGGTCTGGGCATCATCAGCCCAGACTTACTGCAGAAGTCCTGGTATTCCATCGGGAGGATAAAGGTCTGAGGTAAGATATGGAATGTCTTGAATCCATGGGCCAACTGCATACGACTGACATTCTTGTATAGTCTGTCCTTCCGTGTCAGTTCATATGACCTGAAGTCCCAAAACAAGAGACTGTATGTATTTTTTCCCCACATAAAAACACACCACATTACAGCAACCCTTCATCCTAGTTACTAAAGCACCTGTAGCCTTATCAGATGTCTAAATGCTAACCTGCAACTACTCTCCAGTTTTACGGTCTCTGTCCTACGGCCGTATCAATACCCATCCTCACTTGTAGCACCTATTGCAATTCCCGTTACAGACCAAAGCACAGCAAACTTACAATGTTTGTAAACTTTGGCAGGTGACCCATCACTATCTCTAACTAAGAACCCAAAGGTCCAAATAAAGAAAAAAAAAAATTGTATTTGGGCTCCAGAGAAGCACTTTAACTCACACACTATCTCCCCAAAACACCAAAGACTGTTTAGAATGAAGACAGCATGTAGCACAGGCCCAGTGCATTGGGACTTTAAAAAAAGAAAAAAGGAAAGTATACATGATACTGTAAAGCTATCTATGTTAATATTTTTGCAAACCATCACAAAGATGCTTAGCAAAACATGATATCAAGGCCTTACCTAGGGAAATGATTGACTTTCTGAATATCCGTAAGGGAACGCAGCAAGTAGGGCTTCAAGTGTGATCCTGTCCACATGAGATTATAATCGCTGCTATTAGGGTGCACCTAAAAAGCAACACAAAAACCCCACACAAAAGCATGGAACTAACAAAAAGCACCACTTGTCCTACAGACCGTGACTTTATGTTTATGAGACCAAAGCAATCCTAGTTTAAGACAATCTCTTCTACCCATCTCTAATACTAGGGCAACTCTATCCAGGCTCCCATCCTAAACTACTGCACAATAGTACTGGGAAATAACCATGTAATATTTTTCTAAACAAACTTGCTGGTTTGTTCTTTTTATAGACTGTTTAAACCCAATTTGTAAAGTGTTTTAGATTTCTCCAGGAAACTTGTCAGACCTTAACTTGGTGTTATTCAGAAGAAAATCCACCATAGACGCACATTTCTCAAACCGTCATTAGCTGCATATAGGACATTTTTTAGAGCAAGACAGGTGCTAGAAGAGAAACATGAAGCACTACATCAAATGCTTCTGTGAGCTTGCAAAGGCTAAGAGATTATATCTTTCAGATCTTCCCATGGGTATGAGATGACATTTTGAAAGCAAGAAGAGAAAAAGCACATGACCTAATTTCAGCATCCCTTTTTCCTTACTTTTGCAGGCTTAAGACTAAAGGGTACTCCTTTGAGAGAGCAAAATCACGACATATTTCCTGCCTCACTGGCTGAGTATGCAAGAAAAAAAACAAAAACCTTACAGGGGTCCACAGCAACTTCCTGGTTCTAACTCTGCAGAGTGAAAAAAAAAACCAACAAAAGAAACCAACTACAAAAAAACCCAAAAATACAAAAACATAATAATAATCATCATCATCACCTCCCAGCCCAGCGCATAATCAGATCTGAAGCTCATTGCACTCACCTCATGGAATCCATGGGCAGTCAGAATGCTTCGAACCAGACGGCTGTCTGTTCGCACAATCTTATAGGATAAGTGGTAGCGCTCTGTTAAAGAGGGCAAGAGACACAAAATTAAGAGTCTGCACCTAGAAGAATAAACTGAAGTTACCTCTGCTCCCAAAGAAGAGGGCAGAACATGACAGGACTCAGCACAGTACAGCTACACTTGATGCACAGTGGAGCACCCACACAACAGGCAAAAGATGGTAGGAAATGCCCGTCCATCTCTTGGGGCATTAACTCCAATGATGGCATTGAACTGACTTCCACCAATCCTTAGGTATAATATTGCTGCATCACTGAACTTGTCATTTCAATATACAGCACAGGACATCCTAACAAATGCCCAAATATATTTTTTTTTAAACAGCTTTTTATATAGACTTCTTTATAACACCCCAAACAATTTCAGCTCTTTATTCAAGATTGGTATTCCTAGCTAAAAGTAGTCATGCCATATGTTCCTCATTGACATGGCTAGCTTGTATGATCACTTTTTAGATCTCAAAAACCCAAAATAAAACACCAAATTTTTATTCACATCTCAGGCACCTGTACTGATCTTCCAATAAATAACTGCAAAAAAAACCAGTAGGAAACAAAGCAAATAGGACAAGGAAAGAAAAAAAATATCACTATCCAAGTAGAAAGTCATAACAACCAAAAGCAGCAAGCAGCACTGAAGGTGTAAGGTAAAGAGCAAGTAGCAAGACCAGAGGCCAGTTGTCATATGGAAGGATGTGGCAATCCATAAAAGCGTTCAAAGAAAGCAGAGGCAGAAACTGTAATGCTAGAATGAAGAATCACTTGGAAAAGGCACTTCACAAATTGGTTTAAACTGAGAACAGAAATGTGAAAATTAGACTAAACCTCAGAAAACATGTTCTACCAGTAAAAATAAGTCTAAAGAAAAGAGTAAGAAGCATCATAATCTGGGACTGGACAAAGCTCAGAAGTTTAACAAGTTGTGCTATTCAGAAGTAGACTTGTGAAACTACAAAAAGCCTCTACCTCACGAGAAAAAGCAGAAGAGACACCACACTCCAGTTTGGATACAAGTTACAATTACCATCAGCTTCTGCCACCATTTAAGTATGTTTTTAACTCACATGAAAAGGATCAGGAGTTTCCACACATAAATCACCTTCTCCACCCCTTACCCCAATGAGACAGAAGCATTTCTGCTTGGATAGGATATTAGAAATGAGGGCACCAATTACCTAAGAAAGGGAGAAGCAAGAGAAGAAAGAAGTGTCAGCATCTTCACAAAAAGAAGCTGAATAGATTTTAGCTTTTCTCCAACTCAGCACATCCAGAATGAGCTCCCAGCTCTACATGCCCGCAAGCACTAACTCTCGCAATCCAGAGTGACTGTTTATAACAGCTCTGCCTCTTATTTAGAGGCTTTCCCTTATATGACACTAGACAGGTTTGGTCTCCCAACTCAAGTGCTGCCAGAGCAGCAATTATTTTGCTCATGGCTTTACTCACAGTTGTGAGGCTATAGACAGAGATTTGTTACTACAGCTTCCCGCTGTTCTTATCACTGTGGGGCTGACTGCTTCATTTCCCAGTGAAACCCTCACAAAATTTACTGCAGTGATTGATTTTAAGTTCTTGGCTACAGAGTGGTGCATTTATATTCTGGTCATAAGTTCTAGCACAGCCTCCAAGTCTGACTTGCAAGCAGACAGTCTCAACTCAAAACACATCAGGACCCAATGGAGGGAGAAACAGACACTTGTCACAACCCAAAACTGCGATACACATTCACCAGCTGATCAAATGTTTCTGAACATCCCTGCTCAGAAGCAAGAGAAGACTGTAATTTCCTTTCTACCATGTCCTCTTCCCCACCACAAGGAGAAGGGAACATCCAGGTAAGAGACTTCCACCTCGTGCCTTCAGGCCAAAAGCTGGCATGTAGCTGCACCCACCTCCAATTAGGCGGAGGTAGCTGTCGTTGGTCAGAATGGCTTCAGCATGAAACACCAAGACAGGGATTTTCCTGCAGCCACCACCAGTCCACTTGATACACGGATGATCCCTGAAACAGCAAGACAGTCTGTATAAGCAACTGCCGAGCCTCATACACACAGCAGTTACTTACAATGAGGACACATCAATTCTCCATGCTTGTCCTGTGGGCAGGACACAGGTAAACACACTGTGGGAGAATAACAGAAGACTGGCAAGGAAGACTGTAAACACGCTCAAGTGATTTGCAGCTGGGCTGTAGCAAAATACAAGTATCTTTCTAATTGTTGTCTATCCTTATGGATTTGACTAGTAGAACGTCTGTGTTCAGATGACACTGGCCTGTGATAGACTTAGGGACAGCCTACTGAACATGCTTTAGACTTCCTGCCTTCCTGCGGGAAGATAAAGCACAGTAGTAAACTACATCTGCGTGAATCCCTGAAACACAGGCACAAACACCAGGTTCGGTGATCCTCTGGCAAGGACTGAGCTCCACGGTCTACATCCCCACTTGTGTACCTCTGCCCAGGTGCTGCTTTGGGGATCCCCACGTTGGCAAGGTAGGAAAAAAAAATTTAGTCTTTGCATTTTAGCTGCTGTTTTGTGGTTGTTTCTGTGCCCTGCCTATGCTGACTCACACATAACGCTAAGCACCCTTGGTATTCAGCTATAAAGGGAATCTTCCAGATCATCCTCTTTTTGGGTTGGTCTTGCCAGTCTAAGTCAGAGTTCCATTTAATTTTTATTTATTTTGCTGAGTGTAATTTGGGAAAAAAAACATGAGTTTTCACAGCTACAGCTCTATGTAGCTAAAAATTTATGATTCAGGATAAACCATAATGGCCAGCATCCACACAACCAGACCTTACAACCCAGGTTCCAGTCTCCAATTTAAGAACTGCAAATCAGTGCATTCCGCCTGGTTGTAATCCTGGACTCTGAAGTGCACAAAAAGGCACTCATGCAGAGTTTGACAGATTAGAACAGGCTTGGCTCAACACAACAGATAACTTGTGTGTTCTTCCTTTTTAATTTCTGCCAGATGCAGTGGAATGCAAGCCCAGAATTCAACAACGATGCCCCCAGCCAGTCACTGAAGCTACAGGTTACATACACGATCAGTACTGTCCGAAACAGTAAGACTACATTGGGAACTATCACCTCCTCAGAGGAATTAAGGACACACAAAAACCATTAAGATCTGTTATATAAAATGCTAAGATCACAGAAAGAAAACCTGTTGACCTCTCTAAGCAAATAAAGCTCAGACTGCTTACTTCTCACTGTGCAAGGAAATGGATCCATGGAAAAGTTAACAGAAAACGGAGACTGAGGAGTTACATAGACACAACTCTGTCTACAAAGACAAAAAGAAATACAAAGTCTGGCAGAGGTACACAGAAGCATTTGTCCATAAAATGTGCACAATCATTGTCTGCCAAAGGTTTGGAGAAACTACAAAAGACACTTAGAACACAAGAACAGACATAAAAGGGCAACCTTCTGATGGTAGGACAAGTATTCTTAAGTGTAACCTTGGTCCTCTTACCCAAGTTATTACCATTACCACCCAGAGAAATTAACTGTACAGCACTCCCACCTGCTTCCACCACCTCTAAAGAAAAAAAGCTTTAAAAAAAAAGAATCAGCTACTAGGGTGTAGTTAGCTATTCAGACTGGAAGGAACCTGAGAAGCTTCCAGAATTTACAGTACAGGCCAAAGCCTTATATAACAGGAAAATGAGCCGAGGCAACGGGAGTTTATGTTAAGCCTGTCCTGAGGATTTGCAGTAAGGCTCAATCCTCCAGGTGACAGTCATTCATTCCTAGCATGACCCTTGGTCACGTGATGCAGACACACTGTTACAAGTACATTCTAGGTGAAGTCATCCGGACCTTTCCATCCACAAGGCTCTGGCAAGTCTGAGCCAGCTATGTGGTATGAAGCAACATTCCTCTAAACATCAAAAAATTAAGATCTGTTATATAAAATCCTATGATCACAGAAAGAAAATTCATTACTGCAGTTTGCAGCTGGGCACTCAGTCACAATATGCACCCAAAAGAAAACAAACAGGACATACTAAAGCAAGTCCAGGCGAATCAGAAAAAAAGATTCCACTCTGGGAAAGAGTAAGGGAGCGACGAGTAAGGGAGCGACCCCTTCGCAAGCAGAGATAAAAGAAGTTACTACACAAAGACAGAAAAAACATTAGTAATAAGAAGTCCAGGAGTTGAGTTCTCACAAGACAGCTTTTAAAAAAGTTTTTAAAACATTGCACATCAGTCTACTGTACAGTTGATTTCCGTTCTCTGCAGCAAAGTAAAAACTAAAACACTAAAAAAGCAAAAAGAAAGGATGCTCATGTCCTTTACTTTCTTAAACATCATCAGGAAAGTTCCCAGCTTAGGAACACAACCGAGAAAGACCAATGAAACTACGGACTTTAGAGAAGTCCAGGAAGAGCTGCATCTCCAACACTGATAAATATGGTGGTCTTCTAGGCTACAAAGGCAGCTAGCCTGCCCACTGGCATGAGGCCCAAACCAACCATCTTCCACTTTATAGATAAGAGGAGAGTAAGGAATGCAACTGGCTTTTCAGATGAGTAAAAACCCAGGCAGGAAGCACAAGGAGATAGAAACAGCTCAGAAGTGAAGCTTTTCCTACTTACTCCAGTCCATTTAAAGCTTCCTCCTCCTCCGAGGACGAGCCAGTTTCCTCCAGGTCTCGAGCCATCCCAGCTGACATCTCCTCTGGGAGCTTTCACACAGCCCGGCCGCAGCAGCCTCTCCGACTCCTTCCTGCAGATTCAAGGGATCCTGCGAGAGCAGTTACCTGCGACAAGGATTAAAAGCACAGCTGAGCAGGGCAGCCGGGGAAACGGGGGAACCGAACTCCCGGTTCCTGTCAGTACCCGCTTCCCACAGGGCTATCCACAAGCTGTACACCGCCTCCCAGCCCGGGGAGCACAGGGAGAAGCATCACCTTCCAGCGGCCATTCCCACCTTCCAGCGGGCCGTGCCAGGCCCGGCCCCGGGCCAACGCCTGCCCTGCCCGGCGCCGAGCCTCCCCCTCAGCCGGGCACTGCAAGGCCCCCTCCGGCCCGGCCCGGCCGCGCCCGCAGCACGGCCTACCCCGCGGCGGCCGGGCCCGGCGACCTCAGGACGCGGAAGAGCGGCGGGCCGCGGCGGGACGC
>JAVJGJ010000060.1:64447331-64481281 GCA_035590215.1 Microhierax caerulescens | reverse complement strand
CAGCAGACATCTGGTAAGTTGAAGTCCCCTGTGAGAACAAGGGCTAGCAACTGTGAAACATTTCCCAGCTGCTTATTGAGTATTTCATCTGCCTCTTCATCCTAGTTGGGTAGTCACAGCAGACTCCCACTGTGATATCTGCCTGGTTGGCCTTCCTCCTGTTTCACCCATAAACACTCAACCCTAATGTCACCGTCATCAAGCTCTAGACAATAAAAACACTTCCTGACATACAGGGCTAAGCCACCATCTCTCTTTCCTCACCTATCCCTTCTGAAGAGTTTATAGCCATCCACTGCAACATTCCAGTTGCACAAGTCATCGCACCATATTTCTTTGATGGCAACTATACCATAGTTTTCCTGCTGCACAAGGGCTTCCAGCTGCTCCTGTTTGTTGCTCATGCTGCATGCACTGGTGTAGACATTCACTTGGGCTATCGATCCCACCACCTTCATGGGGGGAGAAGCCCTAACTCCTACACAACCATTCTCAGGTACTTCCACAGTTTCTAACACATCAAAAACCCTTTGTGTCTCTGCTGCTGTGTGGATCTCCATCCCCCACCTCCACTGAAATGACAGGCCAAAGGACCTTGCTAGCACACTGTCCCTCAAACACCAGTGTGCTGCCCCCAAGTTTACCTCTAGCAAGCCTGGTTTCATCCCTTTCCCCCTTCAAATCTAGTTTAAAGCTCTTTCAGTGAACCCTGCTAATGCCTGTGCAAAGTTAGTTTTCCCACTTTGAGACAGATACACCCCATCTGTTGCCAGCAGGCCTGGTGTCATGTAAACCAATCCATGATCAAAAGAACCAAAATTCTACCTGTGACACCAGGCTCAGAGCCAGGTATCGATCCGCTGGCTCTTCCTTTTTCTTCCCCCACCATTCCCTGCAACTGGAAGGCCAGAGGAGAACGCTGCTTGTGCTCCTGATCCCTTAACCAGCCATCCCAAGGCCCTCAAGTTTCTCAATTGCCCTCAGACTTCTTGTTGCAACTTCAACACTGCCTACCTGAAAAATCAGTAACGGATAATAATCTGAGGGCCATACAAGGGCAGGAAGGTTTCTCTTCACATCTTTAACCTAGGCCTCAGCGAGGCAGCAGACTTCCCCAAAAAGTGGGTCTGATCTGCATATTGGGCTTTCTGTTTCCTTCAGAAGGGAATCTCCTATTACAATGATCTTTTTTCCTTTATAGAAGCAGTTTTGACTTTTTTTGGCATACGCAGCAATATACCTGAGCCTCGCAGTGTCTATTTTGCAGCTGGGATGTCATGGTAACACTGGCAACTGTACCAACTGTTAGGTCTGTACTGTTAGTCTGCTAACAAATGTGATGACATAAACTTCAGCCATCAGAAAAGTACCAGCATACCCCAAGCAAGCTCACCCAGCTCATGCAGCTACAGCTTCTCAATTACTTGCTCCCTAATCAAAACCACACTAAACCTGCTAAAATCGCCAGAGACTGCAGCACGGAGGCAGCTTCAGAAGCATTCAGCCTGGAGTCAGATCTTTCCCTGCCCATGGGACTTTTCCTCACGTTTGCACAAAAGTGCCGCAGCTTCACGCTCCCTGTAGCACACACTCAAGTCTTAGCAGTATTAATGCTGTTTTTCCCAACAGACTACTCTGCTTCTTCCCGTTAGTCCTGTTGGCTGTGGCCCTAAGTGCTACACACACTCAATGAACACCTTGACAAGCAAAGGGTAATGTAGTTAACTTGGCAGATTAGCCAGTGAGTGTGAAGCATAAGGCAGTGAGTAAGAAAGCGTTATGCCCTGAGCAACAGCTGAGAAAATGTCAAGTGCCATTGAGATTCACAGATCAGCAAGCACAGAACTTTACAATTTTCAGGCACTCTTATACCAAAAGGCACCAACCCAATGACTCTGTTATTGCTAGATGTTTTTAAACTTCCTTCTTGAAGCTGGCCATGTGCGCTGGCTGTAATCAAAGCCAAACACTTCTATAAGGCTTCTGGTATCACTCCAGCCACAAGTCTGGACTGTAAAAGTAATGTCAGAGAAGAGTCTCCAAACACCTGCAACTCCTCTCCTCAGTAACTTACTGACAATTCAGTTCTCCATCTGTTCCAGCGCGAGGCTTTGGCTTTGCCTTGTTGCACCTAATTAAACCCCTATGGCCCTGTTTGACATAAGTCTGGTGGGATCTCCACTCTGTTCTTGAAAGCTCTTGTCTTTCCTCTCAGGTGGGCACCTGAGAAGGTCAGAAAGATTCTCAGTACTCTACAGCCATTGCTGTCACCCCAGAAGTATCATTGGCTTGGTGCCTGCACCACCTGTGAGTGTTCAGAGAAGCAGATTAGTGCAATTTTCCTACCTTTGTGTATGAGCTAGTGAGCAGGAATGGGAATTGATGGGATTAGGGTTACAAACTACAGTCCCGTAATCCGTGAGCTGATTGCTGCCTTGGAGTCTCTGTAACAACAGCCACAAGTCACCATCCCAGAAAAGATAGAGGCAAATAGGGAGGGAAATAAGAGGAACAGGTAAAGGAAGAAACCAGCAGCCACCCAAGCATGTGTAAGGCAGTTGTGTCATGCAGAAAAGCTCCAGTACCTGACTCCATCAGAGCTCTTCATGATGGCAGCACATAATGCCCAAGCCCAGCCGGCTGCTCCCCTGACTGAAGCATCCACATTAGTGCAGAACACCAGGTTCACCCCACCTTCAGCTGGCCGGACACCCGGGGTTGGTTGTTGAGCTTGAGAAGTACCCAGGTGAGTCCAGCCACGTGGAAGCCACATTTCGGGGAGTGATGGGGTGTCCCTCATGCTCTCCTCAGAGCATATATCAAAACAGACTAGTCTTTACCCCTGCTCAGCTTAGCTAATTGCATTCCAGTTAGACCCATTCACACCAGACTTCTTGGTGAGCAGCTGTCTTTAACTTGGTCCTGTAGAACATGATGCTCACCACTGCTAAAACCACCTCAAGCTGTAAGCCTCAGTGCAGAAAAAAAAGCAGGTTTTTTTAAGTTATGACAATGAGGGGAGCCTCCTTTACCCAAACTGGATACATTGTACAGCCTTTCCCCACCCCCCACCTAGTCTGGAATTATATATGCAAGAACTACTCAAGGCAGCATCAATTCCCTTTACTTCTCCTACCCTCTGCATCTGTGCTCAGACAGTTCAGCAAAAATAAAAGCAAAATAAAAATTAAAAACCCCATCTAGTTTGTAATTGAAAATCCACCTTCCTCGGCAGCTGGTTGGAGCAGAGCTGCTTCTTGGACCTTCTGGTCTCTCTCCAGATCAGACTGGTTAGATTATCTGGAGGAAGGCAGCACTGTCTTCTGAACAGAGCTGACTCGAGCCAGCAGAGAACTGAGCTTATGCACTTTCTTAGTCATGGTCGCTGATGGCTTCGTGAACGTTGAGTGGATGTCTCTGCTAATATCCTAGAAGAGGAGCCCAAAGCAGTAAGGAAGAGAGCCTCAACCAACCACCAGTCCCCTCCTTTTCCCTGCAGGGAGAGGTTCTAAGAGTATCCACTGCAATTGGTTCAGCAGAGGCCCTCTCCCACGTGCAAACAGCTGCATTTACTGCACAGCAAGCCACAGGGACATCATACCCCAAGCTCAGGTGTGCACATATGCACTAGCAGCCTTGTGGGCAGCACTGCACAGTGTGGGGAGCCAGGCTGCTCAAGCCCTCATTTGGGCTTTGCCACCTAGCTACCTCCAGGTCTGTACACTGAACCCCACTTGGCAGCTGAGGACAGAGAATAAGAGGATCAACCTGCCTCCCTAGGGGCCTGGAAGAATAGTTACCCAGCTCTAAACAAGGGCAAAGCACTGGAGGGCTGAGTGCACTGTCAGGGGAGAGAAGCAAGCACAGCACTGCCCTACATCTGTCCCTAGTCAATACAAAAATGTGTGAAGCCCTGCAGACTCCCAAAGGACCAGAGCCTACAGATTCTGCATGACATTAACAGAAAGCAAAGGCCCTGGTGGCTGGCAGAGCTGGGATTGCAGCCACCTGTCTGAAATGCCAACAAGGAGCTTCCCCACAGGCTGGGCAAGAAGTAGTGAGATAAGAGAGTCACAGCTGCAATCATTAACAGAAAGGGCCAGCCCTGTTCCTAGAAAGGAGAGAGGCTGGGTGTTGTCCTGAGCTAATATCAGGGGCACAGCAGGGATTCAAGGGGGAGGTTTACTCACCGTCTGTTCATTATCCAAATTGGCCTGCTGTCTTCGTAGATCAGCCTTAATGAATGCTGGGACAGAGGGAGGAACAGTTATGTGAAGGCAGTTAAGGCACAGTGCAGAGCCCAAATCAATTTCACTAGGACTCAAAGTGGCAGCAGAAGCTCCAGAGGAGATAAGAACACATTGTGGTGAGCAAGGGAAACCACTCTCCTGGATGGGGCAGACAGCACTTCTGAAACAGGCAGGATAGACTCCTTTATATACTTTCAGCATATAGAAAGTGCGTCTTTGAGACCCCAGCCAGCAGCCAGAGCAAGAAGTGCTGGATGTTCTTTGTAACACAGACTAGATGCTTAAAGAAGCACAGCAGCATTGCTATGGGACTGCTGTGTGGGGTCCTGCCCTCTCCTGCAGGTACCGCTATGCACAAAAGCCCTCCAATTCATATGCCAAACCCAAAGGGAAGAGTCACAGCAGAGGAACAGTTTAATTTGTTGATTGTTGAATAGATCAAAAATTTTAATTACCTGTCATAATGGTCCCCAGGAACAGGAAGGAACAAAGCAAGAGGTTTCCTGCCCTCGTCCCAAAGTGATCCATGATTTGCCCTTGGCCAATGGTGAAGGCAATACCAAAAATCTACAAACAAAGGCAGTGGTGTCAAGCTGTACCATTATTATAAGGCAGCCTGAACAGCTTCCCAGCTTTACCCAAGTATCAGAGCATACAGGCAAGCCAAGCAGTTGGCTTAGCGAGGCTAAACTGTGGTTATAACCACATCCAGAGGCACCTCCTTGTAGCTGATAGGAAGACAGGTGACCCTTAAGGCTGGAATCCCATCTCTCAGTGGAGAAAAGCCAGGTCCCAGGGTGTTAGGAGCAATGTTGAAAAAGGCAAGGATGACTGGCATCCTGATAGATTTTCCTAAGCAGAAACAGAATGGGTGCCAGTAGAGAAATGTCGTGAGGAACGTCATTCAAAAAGTCAGGTCCCGGGGTGCATAGACCTGCAGTACATTACAATAATCATGCACAAGAAAGAGGAGTCAAGCCTGGGAACTATAGGCAGAGAGATTAAATCATAAAGAGGCAAGCAAAGGGAAAACACCTACCTGTGCTGAGACATTAAGGAGCCCTGACGATGTTCCTTCCGATTCTGGGTACGTCAACTCTGCAGCAAACTCAAAGCCCAGGGGAAGGTATCCCGTCATGAAAAACCTGTAAAGAAACACAGAGAAAGGAAGACTCAGCAACTTTCTGAAGGAAGACTGAAGAGGCACAGTATAGCCCATATCCTTTTTGGGATGCTTCACTGACTGCACAGGATGTGTCCCCTAGCCTTGTCATAATCTGGGCAGTGGTGTGACTCCCTCACCACGGCACCTCCTCCCACCCAGAAATACTTTTGCCCACAGCCTCAAGGCACAGAGCCAGGCCAGCAGGGAGCTGCTGATTGCTACATGAACAAGGCAGTAAAAGCAGCATCTCCCACAAGTAACTCTAAGGGGCATCATCCCCAGCATGGTCAAACAGCCACCCAGGACCACATGCTTTTCACTCCTGCCCATTGGTCATCTCTGCAGCTGTGGTACCACTTGCTTCTCAAATGCTTTCACTTGATTACCTGGAACATTTAGGGCAGCTGCAGCTGAGCAGGGCCACACTAACATCCCTGACCAATGAAACACAAGAGAGAGATGGGAAGAGCAGGTCATTTTGTCCTTAAACCACTCAGGAACCACACACAGATTACTGCTCTCCCCAAACCCTCCTGCACCATGATCTCTGCCTCCCTGCTCACCTCCTAGCAGCTCACATGTAGAGGAAAGCAGCCAGCACATGAACTTACCCCAGTATGCCCGCAGTCACAAAGACCACCCAGAGGTGTCCTAAGCTCAGAGTGAAGGTGTAGACTATCATTCCCACGAGAGACATGATATAGACAACTAGTGTTGTCTGTCTACAAGGAAAAGCAGAGTCAGGTTTTTATTTAATCCAGTCCTTCTTTTTGCCCACAAATCTTGGTATAGTTTGCAGCACATGGTTTAAAAAAAATACACATTTTAAAAAAGTTGCACAGTGCTCTGACACCCTTACCCCAGACAGAGGAACTGGACTGACAGAGAATACAGAAAGGCCTGCACACACAGCAGGGCAGCAGGAGAAGCAGGAACAGGACCTAGGAGTTTTAACATCCCTACCTCATGACCAGGGGCTTTGCTCCCTGTGGGGTCAGGGCATTACATCTATAAGGAGGCACCTATGAGGCAGCCAAGAAGCTCAGATCCTACCATGGCCTGTGTGTCCCTGGTCACGTACTGTACATGCCTCTTGAGGGGGAGAACAAGAGCCAAAGAGATCACTAATCTTTCTTGGGCACTCTCTGTACTATAAGCAGTTGAACACACTTACTTATAAGCAGGAGCCAAGGGGATTGAGCACTCCCAAGCAGGAAAGCAAAGGGAAGAAGTGCCAATGTTTCAGTGCTGTCCAAAACACCTTTCATTGCTGCTCCTTTCTCTTTTTAAACTGCCTACTTTACTTAGAGAGGTGACTTGCAAGCCAGGTTGCTCTCACACCCAAGCCACAGGAGCGCTGAGCAGGGCTAGTGCCAGTTCCATGGCCAACAGCAGCTGAGCCATGAGCTCTTGTCTCTGGGCAGAGGGGACAAAGAGATCCCATGCCCAGAAATCATGCCAGGCGGATCCTGGGAACAGACAGACCTGCAGTCTGGCCACACTGAGGAATGTCAGTCGGCTCAGTACTGTGCAACACATGCAGCAGCTCAGGCCAACATTACCAGAACTGAAAAGTAGAGCAATTGTCATCACTGAGTATATGTCAAGAGAAGCCTTGCCACATAGGAAGGAAGGAAAAGGGAAACACTTTACCTGACTGAAATTCCACCAGGATCTTAAAAGCAGAACAGTTACCAGAGCTGACAAAACTTTTGGGCCATCATCTTTTAGGAAGAAGTTAAATGTATAACCACAAGCTATTTGTGTACGTTCTACCAAATTTAATCTTAATCCATTTAAGAATGTGTTTCATATCAGTTCCTAGAATGTTACTAAAGAAGCTAGACCTCAAACTATTTTAACTTTTTTGTTTCCTCCTTTTTAATGCAAGTGGCCACTGTCAAAAATCCAACCCCAAACAGGCAGCCAGTTTTACATTGTGTAATAAAATGTTTCCAGTACGCTGAATTACTACAGATAAAAGCAGAATGTTCCAGCTAAGGTTCTGTCCTCCCTCACTGCTGCAATGAAGTCAGCAAGGCTCAGGCTCATATGTCAAGTCTTACCCAAATACAGGCTTAAGCAACTAATTTCAGACTTCAACTATCGATCCATGCTTGCAAAGGTTCACCAGACACATTTAAGGTACTGAAAGGCTAAACAACATTTTGCTGTAACAACTAATTTTGTTTTGTAATAAAGTGGTAGGCAAATTCCTTAACCTCCAATACTGTTATTTCTAGAATGCGTTCTTTCCAATGCTTTCATGGAGGAAAAGAGTCATCTGTGAAGGCAGCATAGAGAGGCTTTTATTTCTGCTATACATTCTAGATTCTAGAATTTATACTAGAACCATTCTAGAGAGCTGCTATGTGGCCCGCATGCAGCCTGGAGGGTGCAGAAGAAGAACTGAAAGACTGACAGAGGAGTTAAGGAGCAGTCTCAGAAAGAGAAGCAGGTAAAAGCCTTTTTCTGCTCCATACAGGTTCCTCAGATATCTGTGATAAGTTCTTATGTCTCCCATCCCCTAACAAGTAGCCATGGAGGAAAACTGCTGACTATAAGGGGCTCAAGGGAAAGATAAGGGGCTCAAGGCCAGAATTGCAGCTCTCTGTGGGCTGCACAGACCAAGTTTGAACTGAGTGCTCCATCCATAAACAGGAGTCTCCAAACTACACAGCAGTCAGTGCTACAACAGTGCAACCCTCCAGGAGGGGGCTGTGGCCCTAAAGAGCTTAGTCCCTGTCAGCGGGGACACCTGGCACACGGAAGGGGGTTATTATTTTTTCTCCCCATAGCCAGTTTTGGTCTCAGTGCAGAGCTCTAAGGATAGTCCCACAAAATCTCACCCTTCTTCCTAGGCTTATGGTTCAAGTATTCTAAGTAGTTTATATCTGATTCACTCTATCATGACAGTTGCCAGCAGCTGCTCATGGCCAGATGTGGTCAGGAATTTGCTTCACATTGATGCCATGTCATCAGTCAAGCTGCAAGAAAGGAGTTCCCAGAACATGCAGTCCCCCACTGAGAACTAGAGCAAGCAGGCTCATAGAAGCAGGCAGCTCTTGAAGGTGTTATTAGAACCACAGAACTAAGTGGGAGACAAAATGAAGAAAAACATTTGGTCTTGCCATGGGCACCTCATCTACCGCACATTAGCTGGCTCTAGGAGGCTACAAGCTTTCCTCACTGACCTCCCCAAATCATTAGGATCCAGCAGGACAAAACAAATCAACAGAGCCTTGCAAAAGAACAAGACAGCAGACTTGTGTGCTGTGGAAATCACACATCAGGAAGCACCCTGAAGCCATAGGCTGAGCAGCTACCTGTTCTCCACAGGACTGAACAGACACCCCTGAATGCAACTCCTGCTGCAGAAAACAGCCTCAAGCACACAAGCAGACTTCTGCTAAACCAGACCTTAGCAAAACCCTGCTCTGCCAAGCTGATGACAAAAAAAAAATAAAATAAAAAAAAAATATAAATTTAGCATCCAGCAGTCCAAGCAAGACTCAAAATTTTGAAAAGGGTTTAACTGAGACACAGGTAGACACTGGTGCGCAGGGAAACAAGGAAATCCCTCGGGAAAGACCTTGAGGCAGTGTCACCAGTTTCTCAGGAAACCACCAGTTTTTCAGGAAGTGGCTTTTGTCACCATGTTCACTGAGGACAAGAAGAATGCTCTGTGGCCCTAGGGGCACCAGGACATGGAAGAATGCGCAGTTCTGCTTGATAAGCCTCTTATCACAGCCATAAATCTTACAGGAGACATATAAACACAAAAAAGGAGAAGCAGATTCACAGAGGACATGTGCACAGCATTCTGGTGTTTTTAGCAACCTGTTCCCATGACGGCCCTCCAGGGACCGATAATTATCCTTGCCTGGAACAGGTACCACCAGTCTCCTTCATAGGCTGATTAGTGCAGTGAGTGCAGGCTGATGAAGCTAGTCACCTTGGGACAACGAGGGTTAACCTACCCCTGTGCTCTGGGGTGTGGGAAGGAAGCCCAGAGCATCAGTGCAGAAGCAGTGGTAAGGCAGCACCAGCTGTCAAGTCTCTGCTGTAGAGCCAGAGGGAGATCGGCAAAGGAGCCGACACGCTTGTCACTTAGGTGAACCTAAGCTGCCCCGACACTCATCTGCCCTCCCAGCCACATTCCCTACGCTCCTGAAGGGGCGGATTAAAAAGCTCACACAAGGGGCTGTGAGAAAAGAGAGACCTTAGGGGAAAAAAGCCAGCCAGGGCAGCACCAGCAGGAAACAGGACTGAAATGGAGAGTACAACTGCTGTTCAGCCAACTCCAGAGGAAGCCCTAGAATGAGGAACGGGCATGGCCCAGCCCAGGAGTGTCTCACAAGGTCGCTTGGACAAGGAAAGCCAAAGGCACAGGACCAGACTGACAGGGGACTGGCACTGCAAGCAACATCTGAAGCAACAAATGAACAAACAAGGGCAGGGGGTAGGCCACAGCCAAGTGCCACAGCTTTAGCTGCTCACTGGGATGTTGTGTGCAGCTCCAGAGCGCTCTGCTGCATGGACTGGGATGACAGATGGCCTCCACAGGCTTTGCCACGAGGACAGCACATACTAGGCTGAGTAAGACCCTGAACCTTGTCCCTATACTCCCAGAAGGATTTCACTGCTGAAGACACTGAGGTGTCAGATGCTCGAGAAGGGAAGAACTGAAGGGGCCTGGTTTGGTTTTCACCACCCCATCATCCTTCAGCACTCAGTGTTATGCCACTCTCTTCCTGCATGAAGGTCACAAAAAAGGACATCCTTGATAAGTTATTTACACAAGACATACGGCAGGGCAGGGTGAAGGCATATCCACCACACAAGTACTAACCTGGAAAAGGGCTATAAGATGACTCAAACAGCAGGCCAAGAAGGCTGATAGAGCATTCACCTTCCAGCAGAAGGGACACAAGTGCCCTGTTCTCCAATATCCAAATCTTTCCTCCCTTGCCCAAATTTTAATGCACTTTGAGCCTGTACAGACCTAAGTCTAAAACACCACTGGTGGTTCTCTGCTTAATCAGTGGAGAGGGAATGATATTTCTGACATCTTGCCTTACAGATAACAGCAATGACAGTGGAAGTGCTGTCTGGAACCAGCTGGACTCGAGGCCATGTAAACATCACCCTTAAAAGCAAAGTGTGACCAAAGCGAAGTGCTGATTAATCCAGTCCCCAAACCCCTGATTCTGAGCCAGGCTCCCCTACAAATATCAAAACACTCAGCCGTCTCCAGCTGTCACAACTCCATCTCTCCTATGAGTCAGGAACCCGAAGGATGTATGTGAAGCCCCATTTAACTTGAGTCAAAACATGTTCTCTCAAAGAGGTGGCCTGTTCTCAACAAACCATCCCACCAGAGGCAGCTCCAGATCAGGGACCGCTCGCTCATCACAACATATATCGCATATTTGTATGGGCCAAATCTGTGCCTGATAATTCCAAAAATAATAACAGCACAGGGGCTGCTGCAGGGACTTGCCTGCCAAATAAAAGCAAGAATGCAAGGCCACTTGGTGCCTGAGCATGACAGATGGGGAAAGCCTGACTTAGCACAGCCTCACCCTTTCAAGGAACTGCTGATGGGACAGTAAAGATCAAACACACATATAGAACTCTGCAATTCCTTCTGTTATTAACCTCCCCCTGCTTCCCTCAGTCACAGCTGGATCCCATTCATTTGCTTCCCTCTCTCTCCAAGCTGACTAAAAAAAGGACTTGACATCTTTCCTTCCTGATTTTCATGTGCTTATGATTTCGTTCCTGACACTATCTGAGCAGCGGAGGGAAGGGGGAGGGTACCTACCTAGAACATCTGGCATCTTGACAGTTCTTTTAAAATAGACTTTTAAATGGAGCTAAATAAAGACTCTGTGGCACTCGGAAAAATTTTGCTAGTTCCACAGAAATCCACTTTGTGGGCTGCAATGGAGAACAAATTCTTAGCAGTGTTTTTCCTCAACTAGGGCTAAATCTATCCCCAGATAGTCCCTGGGGTCTGTAGGATAAATTCCATGGCTGGCATAATCCTATTTTTCTACACTCAGCGAAGAGAACAAATCCAGGATTTATACTTTTCCCCTCTCCCATTCTGCTAAACTTTTAAATCCCAGTTCTGCCTGGTGAGCCAGAAAGCTATTCAGCCATCGTGCTGCAACCTAGCTCCACTGAGGGAGAATCGGGAAGACCATCTGCCCTAGCAGGGCCAGTTGAGGCTACCTTACCACTAGCCCCAGGCTGGAAAGAGACACCAGTTACATTGCACAGTTAGCTAGTGCAGTTCGTAACAGCTGTGTTTCCATCTCCCAGGACTGCCAAATGAGAACTACTCGGTGGTACACAACAATCTAGAAACAGCAACATGCGACCTGCCAGTCTCTGCATTAGTCATCTGCTCTTCTTTCCAGCTCCCCCAGGAGTCCTCAGCTACCATTCTTTCGCGTTAGAGAAGCCTATTTCCTCTCCATTTTTGATCCCTGTACTTGACAGCCAGGGACAGAGGCCATTTCAGAAGCTGGAAGTCCACAGCTAGCCAGATTCATCCAAGCTGCCCACAATGAGAACATGCTTTTCTGGCCCATGATACCAGGTAGAATGTCAGTGGGACTCCCCAAGCTGAAAAGCTGTTGCAAAGAAAAGAACTCCAAATTGCCGCAGCTCACCACCAGTAAAGCTCCCTCTCACCCAACCTGATCAGACAACAGGTTATAGCACAGTTCCCAAAGCCAGCAGGGCAACCGAAAAGCTGATTACATGGACCCTAACATAAGACAGAAGAGGCATTCTCCATCCCCTCATCCCCTGGGACACCCTGCAGAGGTGTGACAGCAAGATTTGAGTTCCTGACGACTGGGAGTTGCAGGGCACCCGAAGACTCTTAGCTGTCCCTTTGCAGGTGACAGGACATCCTGGCCAGATCTGTCTCCCCAACCCACCAGGCAGCAAACTCAGAATCATTCACTTACAACCCCAATACTCCTTATGCCTGCCCTAAATACAGCAACGCACCCTCACATAATGCCTCTGGGCACTGGATTCAATGTGCCTTTCATTAAGCCGGACAAAGATTCACAGAAGCTGATTTGTAAGGGCTGAGAAATGGTCTGGTACAGTCTTGATTCTGCTTGTGCCAAGAACTCTCTCATCCCTGATTAAGCAGCTGCTGGGCCATCTCATCCTCCCCCTGTGCCTCCCTAGGGGCCTCTAGAACCAGATCTTGTATGGGCCCAGTGCAGACTAACACCCACTTCCAAATTTCACTTTAGACTAAATGGATTTTGAAGAACAATATTTTTTCCCCCACAAACCCTCCCAATGATTCAGTTGCTGGACTGCCGACTTGCAACTGCACAGGGTTGCTCCTTGCACAGTATCAGTATGGGGGAAGAGCACAGTCACTAGGGACACAGAGGCAAACAAGGGACTTACTTGTAGGTTTTGGTTCTGTCCAACCAGATGCCGGAGATCAGAGCCCCAACCATCCCCGACAGTATAATGGTGAGTCCGATCCTGCCAGCATTCACCTCCTTCCCCTGTGGCGAGACACACACACACACTCACACAAATGCAGGAGCCAAGTCATAACCAACAAGAAGCAAAGTGCAGAGAAGCCAGAGAGGAAAAGTCACCAAGGTTAGTGCCCATATGTCTCTTCTGCTGGTAACACACTAACCAGAACTAGCCTTTGCAAGAACACTTTCAGGCCCACTATGAGCCAATGCAGTGCCCTATTCTGGCCCATGAAGAAAAGTGGTTTGACACTTCTCTCTGAGTCAACCCAGAGAAAAAGGAGAGCACTGGCCAGCACAAACAGACACTCTCAGAGGAGTCAGCACAAACCCTATGAAGCTTGCTGTCTGGTGTTAGGATTTGAGCCAGTTCAACCTGGAAATACTGGGATCCACAATAAGGCAGCACGGAAAGGAGCTCTCTGGCACACAGCCCCAGCAGTAAACTCTACAGTAGCTCGGCTTCCGAGGCACCCGATCCTTCTGCCACCAGAGCATGAGTGTGGGCAGCCTCCTGGTACAGATGTCCCAGCAGAAATCACTATCAGGAACAGGGCGAAGGAAGAAAATGCTGTCATTTAGGGTGTAAAGGAGCTGTGTCTGCTAGAGCTTACCAGTTTTTGCATGGGGTGGTATAAAGAACTAAAAGGAACTAATGCTCTTCTGCCAGCCAGCCAAGTTGTGCCAGCACCAGCCAGAAGTGCTATGGCATTGCACTTCTCACAGACTTCCCTTTGGCAGCCAGTGCTGGACAACAGCAAGTATCAAAGAGCCATGAGGGTTGGATACACTTACTGGGTAGTGATGGATCACCATGCGATTCAGCAGAGTGGACAGGGCGTAGAAGCAACCTGTATTCAGACCTGAGAGGGGGATAAAAATGCAGTACATTCAGAGCCTGCTACTCTCCTGCTGGATAGTGAAAGGCTAGAAATGCAGAGAGAGATAGATTTGGGAGCAGCAATCTGTAACAAGGCTGCCAAGTCTCAGGAGTACCAGACAGACTGGCTAGACACAGGTTACTGAAAGAAATGCAGATCAAGGTCAGCCAGATCTCCGCGTGCAGGAGGAAGCACCCTGCCATTTCAAGATGGTTCTTACCTTAGCAGCGAAAGGGCTGTGCACATTTCTGGTACTGAAAGGTCTCACAAGTCCTTCATGGGGTCTCAACCCTCCCTCACAGCCAAATCCACCTCTTACCACCCCAGCCAAGGTGAAGTACTAGAAAAGCACCTGCCTCAGCATCACACATTAATAAGGACCTGGGATTCAATTAACACCAGTGCCATTGACCTGTGTGGTTTCTTCCCCAGAGAAGAGCCTGGTAGCGCTCTCCCTGCTGAGAGCCAGTAAAAAACACCCTCTCCAAGCCAAGAAACACCAGAAGGCAAGCAGGAGCAGGGCTGATGATGAAGCACAGACAGCACTTCCCCAAGGCACCTGGTGTGTGTGTCTGCATGGGAAAAGTCTTGCATTTTAAAAGATATCACTGAAGCCTGAAAAAAAAAAAAAAAAAAACCCAACTGTGAAAGTAATTGTCTTTCTGAAAGGGAAGTTAGATTAACTGTTAGAGGCATCAGCCACCTGGTGAAGGTTTCTCAGTATCACCCAAGGTGAGAATGGAAACCGTTGGGGTGATACTGGTCAAGTCCCATTCAGACACTGCTCCAGCTTACATGCAACTCTGGTTGAGTTAAACGCCTTCCCAAAGGGCACAAAACCCAAGAGCTTTGCTTATAGTCAACAAGAACATCCACATGGGCACTGGACCAGCAGTACTGCAACGGCTACGCTCTCACCTTGGGCGATACTGAGAAACCTTCCCCAGGTGGATGAGGTCTGTAACAGTCAGAGCAACTTTCTTCTCAGAAAGTCATTTACATTTGCAGTTAGTTTCTGTTCAAGGCTTCGGTGATCCTGATGGGGGGAGGGATGGGGACACAGATTTCACCACTGCAGTTCATACGTCTACAGGCTCCATAAGGAGGCATGGGTTTGAAAAACTCTGGCACAGATGCCTGAAATCCTGACGGAATGATACACGTCAAGTTCCCAGTTCCTACTTTTCTTCTTTCAGCCTCAGCTAAAAGCAGAAACACCACAATACAAGATACAGAAGCGCAGTGTAGCAGACACAGCTTTGACAAAAGAACAAAACCCTGAGCTCCCCTAACTCTGAAGTCCTCCAGCTCCCCTGACCCTGAAGTACTCGGCAATCCTGCACCTAGCCCACTCCTCCAATGCGACACTGGATATGCATTGCCCTACATAGCTCACAAAGCACTCTGAGGAGCCTCAAGATTGGCAGCTGAAGGGGATATCACACTTCCTTCACATGCCATCTCTGGCAACATTAAGCAGAGCTCGCTCCACAGCTTCATGGCACAGAGAACAGATGAAGAATCTTATGCAAGTGATCCCAAATAAGGGGATCACAATTGCCTGTGACAACATTCCCTGCTTCAAAAGCATGTGCCAGGTTACAGGAGAGGCTAGTAAGCAGAGCAATATGTTCTTTAGGCAGGAGAAATCCACCTAATACTTTCCAAAAGTTACTCAAAAAGGCTGGAAACACCCAGCAGGGGCAGCAGCCAGAGAGAGAGGAGACCAACTAGAGAGCCCACAGCAAGAGGGCACCCTCCAGTCTTGAAAGCTGGCCCTTTGCAACACTTGGCTGTGGCAAAACAGCCCACAAGAGCCTAATTCAGCTTCATCCTATCTCCACCTCTGGAGCACCTTGCTCACTAGGAGACACCACAAACTGCAGTGCCAGGACATGGGAGTGTGACAGATCAGCACCATCCCTCTACCCCACTACTGCTTCACTTCAAAGCTGGGAATAAACATAGACCAGTCGTTTGTGTACCTCTACTTCTTGCCAAGCCATGAGGACAGCAGCCTTGTGAAGACAGCCAGACGCTGCTCTGGTAGCTGATACTGTCAGTATGCCAGCTTCACAGCAGCTCTGTGATGCACACGATTTCCAAGAGAGAAGGGCCCCTGCTCCCAAGCTGGGCAGAAAGTGATGCAGAGTTGGCAGCAACACTTGGCGCCAGAGTCAGGCAAAATATTCTAAGAATCAAGACAATGTGCCGAATTTGCATTTGTGAGGGCTGGCAAAAGCTGTAGGCATTTCACATGTCACAGTTGCAGTGAAGTTTCTCAGTGAATTACAGCTGTTTCAATGCCCGTAAAACAGGCAACAGTTGCTTCCAGTGGGGCAGTGCCCATTGTCCATGCAGATGAGGAAAACCAGTACTATTAGCTGGGAGCAGGACATCTGAAGGTCCAGCCCCACCTGATTCATTAGCTAGTTACCATGGTTTGCTTGTAACGTGCTGTAGAAGAACATTCTTGAGACTTCACAGTGTCTCCTCTATTTCACAGAGGCCAGAAAGGGAAAGTTTATTGCCTATAGCTCCAAAAGGAGCCCTTATTAAGCCTCAGAGTAGAACCCAAGTCTTCTATAGCTAAACACCTCATTGCCTGCATGCCAGACTATTGGTCTCCTTCTTCTTCACCTTCATCATCCTCCTGCACAATGGTTTCTTCTGCAGATCTCACTGCTCTGCCTCCTCCTCCTCATTGCACCATCATCTTTCCAAATGATGATTCTCTGGGGCTGTCTCATCACTCCCACTTTACCAGCCTTTCCCACCCTTTTCCTGGCTACTGCCTCCCAGTAGCAACATGCTCTCCAGTGTAGAGCCCAACCCAATAAACTCAGAATTTCTTATTGCCTATTCCATGTTATGCCTCAGCGTTATGGAAGCGTCTGCAGCCTTTGGGAAAGGGCTGTCTGAGGGTTTTCCTGACAAACAGTTCACCAACACTAACATCGCTGCAATGCCACCAATTTTTCCAGCACTGCAAGTCTTACCACAGGAAAGGAGTTGGCAGCTGCTGGTAATATCAAGACCTTAGAGTCTGCAGACTTGTTCTGATCTGGCATCATGTAAGGACCCATTCTTTCTACAGCCAGGCAAGATGAACAAGCAGCAGGCTTCCCCCTCTCTCCCCTGACACGCACTATGCTAATACAAAAGCTAAGAGAGGCTGCAGGTATCTCTGTGTAAGCTAGGGAGGATGACTCAGTTACACTCATGTGGCTGCAGATGTCTTACATCTTGGCCAACATAACTTTTGACTTGAGTAGGAAAATCTGTCCCCATTTTAAAGCCAGACTAGTTTTTTTTTAAAAAAAAAAAAAGTTTCACAGCATAGTTCCCTCTCTGAGTAACAGTCACCATTGCAAATCAATCTGGAGATTGACTTGAAGCACACACAGAGAGGAACAGAATAAATGCACAGACCAGCAGGAAGACAGACTGAATTGTGAGCCACTGAACAGCCTTTCTGCATTGTTTGTGACCGTCAGAAAGGGATTATCCCAGAGATGTCAGATTCTAAACATGCTCTTTATACTTAGAGCCCTCCTCTCTCCTCTAGGACTTGTTTAGATCTATTGGAACAAATGCTTTCCTCTTTATTTTCCCTGAAGGTTAAGTGTGAACTGAGTAGATGACACAATCCAACTTCCAGATAAAGTCTGCCTGACAGTTTTTTTCTATCTCCATCTTCTGAGAGGACATCATGTATTATTATCATAGAATCACAGAACATTTTGGGCTGGAAGGGACTTCACCTAGTGTCAAACTCCCTGGAAAAAAAACCAAAAAACCAAAAACAGCAGCTGCAATGCAAACCGATAGAGCTTAAGGGCCATCTGAGACAGACATTTCCAGAAGACTACTGCACTGAGAAGGGAGCTCAGATTTCAGCAGCTCCAAAGACCATTAGCACCCTCAACTGCTGGCAGAACTTCCCGCACTATTTAACTTTGCCCCTGAGGAGCTCCCACAGCAAGCTGGCTGGAAGTGAGGACAGAACTCCCTGCAGGCTAGCTGGCTACAGCATGTCCTATTATGCAGCCAAGCACAGATCACGATGGCCTTTCTATTGAACAGAAAAAACACTTTTCCATATGACAATTCAGCGTCAGGAACAGATTCAACACATTGCACTGTCCTCAGAGAAACAGACCCAAGACTGCTGAAGAGCAGTAAGCAGCAAACCCAGTGTGCAAGGACAGCTGGCGAAAGATGATGTTCTCCAATCCTTCCTTCCATTTGCTTCATAGAGACTGCCAAGGAAGCTGATGCAGCCTGTACATCTGCATACTCCACATGACCTCCACCAGGATCCCTGGCAGCCATACCCTTGCCTTGGAAAGTGACTTACTCATTGCTGTGACTTGCACTCAGACACAGCTCCATATATCTTAGGTAAGCACTTAGGTTAGTTCATTGCAAGCAACTAAGTGACTAGGAAAAAAAAAGACAATAGGCTAAGGGGATTTCCCTGAGCAGAAAACAGTCTCGGATTGGGAGAACAGTAGTGGGAGCATATAGTCCTCTGTGTACTTGCCTTGCTTTTGTTCTTCCCCAGGCATTTTCCTGTAACCACTGATGGAGATTACTGGGCTAGAAGGACTCCTGGTATGTGTGGTAGCACAGCTATCCTTACGCTCCCCTAAAAAAAACTCAGGCCAGCTACTGTCCCAGCAGAGGACAGAGGAGGGAGAAGCTAAGCATGTCTAAGTGGTGATAACTGCACACAAGAAAGGCCGGACCTTACCGTAAGTGACCATAAGCAGCAAAAAGTTGGCATTGCGGAGCAGACGGAGGATTGATTGCACATAGGAATACTCCTCTGTTGGTCTTGACTGGATCATGGCCTGAGCTTGGCTCGGAGGGTGTGGGGGTTTCTCCTTGAAGACTGAAACCAGACACAAAGCACACCTGTTTGTAGCAGTGCAATAGGGAGCCTGAGCACACACTGTGGGTAGAGCCATTTGAGGGGTAGCAGAGGGGCTAGTAAAACTAAGTCTACAAAACACACCACCATCCTTAAGCTTTGGTGTCCATGCATGAACTTCTCCACAAGCAGGAAGGAGCCAGGTCTCTCCCAAAATAACTCCTGCCACTGGGGAAACACTTGTCTTCAATTAGCTTTTTGTGTAGACAGTGTCTGGCAGCAACAAAAGAGCTGCAAAAGTGTTGTGTGGAGTTACAAATGCAAAAGTGGAATGGAAAATCCAGCTGCCGAACGTGGCCTGCTACCCTGCAGTGCCCAGTGCCTAGGGAGCCATGACCTACGCCAGGTTTTACTTCAGGCCTGGCAATTCTTAGGCTGGCCAAGCCATCTGCTGTCCCTAAGCAGCATTAAAGTGGCATGCAGAAATCCCAGTTGAAGGCGATACTGCTGTACCAGGTGCTAGACAGCCACTTCTGTAACTTATCTATTCTCTGCCCCAGATTCTTTAAAGTCTACATCTGATTCAGCCACCAAGCAACATGCACAAGCTGCCAAGATGTGCCTATTAAAAAGAAAAAAATAAATTACACAGAGTTCAACAGACAAGCTCGGCTCTCCAATGAGCATGCCAGCGTTTCATGTTAAAGATCTGGCTTCCACTTCACACGTTAAGCAGGGGAACCGTACCTCTGGTGTCCGGCTACTGCCCTTAATGCTTCCTTCTCTCCCATTATAACTGGTAACCTTTTTTTTCTCCTGGGAACAGCTTGTTCCTGTGATGCCACGTAACCTGCCCCTTTCTCCCTGCCCTTAAGAGTTAGTCAGATCCAAGACATAACCCAAAGCCCAGCACCCTGTTTGCAGGCAAGAGGACTGTGAACCTTTGAAAATTTCTGTTGGCTTTCAAAGGCTATATTCACACCAGCATTTTATTATGCAGGCAAAGGATGAAATGAACACTTTGGCATGCTCACTCACAATCTCCTGTACTCCTTTCTACATTTGCTGTTCATCAAGGGCTTGAAGCAGCAAGATATGATATTGCATGACCCTGTCAGCTGCATGCTAGACATCCCCAGATGACCTCCCCAGCCCATTTACTAGGACACAGGCCCCTCACACACAGAGGCTGATTTTCTCAGTCCTGCTTGGTTTCACGTGCATGCTCCCACCTCCTTACCTATAATGACCAGGATGAATAGGGCTGTGGCCACACCTGCGGTCATGAAGAACATGATGCTGATGTGGTAGGCCAGCTTCTCCACATCCTCCACATTGGGAACCAGAACTGGAGGGACCAGAAAGCCCACAGCAATGCCGAGCTGAGCAGGAGAGAAAGAGGACACAGTGAGGTATGACATGGAACCACAACACTGCCACCACCCCCTACCAACTCAGCCCCCTGATGCTCAGTAAGGGCTCAACTGAAACTAATCCAATTTCACAACCAAGGTGAAAGTCTTCTTTACCACCCAACAACTGAGAGAGAAAAGCCAACTACCCATTGCAACTATGTCATAAAAGAAGCACACCATTGTACTCACAACTGTAAGGATATTCAAGGCAAGGTTTTACAATGAAATTGAGCAGAATGAATACCTGCCTCCACCAAAATGGAGGACTTGCTTTCCCTGTCCTCCTACACACATGTATGTTCCTGTCCATGCACACATCCCACTATGCCTTGCACCTGCTCTGATGCTGGCCCGATCACCTGGTAATCCAATTTTGCTCATCAAAAATGGCAGAAAACAAGACCATCAAAACCCACCACGATTCTTTGCTGGGTTAATGAGTTGAACAAATTTATTTTCCAACCAGACAAGCGTAATGGCCAAGACAGAAACCTGCTCACTCCTAATGAAGGAGATATTAATCTGGTTCAGCCACTTTACAACACCGTTTCTTAATGAGCCCCCTCCCAAGACAAGGCTCACCCTGTGACCAATAGGTGAGCCTAGAAAAACATCAAGGTTGAGAGCAAAGAAGCACAATGGCACGTATCCTGAACTTGAAGGTTGTGTAATGGGGCTTGGCAACTACACCCAGATAAAATGCTTGATCTGAAGGGCTGCACAATGAAACCCTTGCAGCACTGGCCTCCACTGTGCTGGGGAGCTCCTGCAGTGGCAACTGACACTTCAGTGAGGACATTAAAGCTTTTAACTCCACAGCTATTTCTCCAGGATAGTGACAAGGAGCTGCAGCTGCACAGATTTTGCCACACTGATAAATGGGACTGACAGTGGCACAGACTTTCAGTGCCACCCTCAAACGGGAGAGGTAAGAAATAGCTACTTTGGTGCTTACGAGCAAACCTCATAAAGTGAGTCCCAAAGTGTACTCAGCAAATTCATGCATAATCTAAACACAAGAGGAGCCTAAAAAAGCCACTTCCCTCCACCCCCCAACCTGCTTTGTGTTTCACTGTTTGTGGCTGCATTTTAATCACCATGTAGTTCCCAAGCACTGTGTATTTACCTGTTCCCTAGCCCTGCCCAGCAGCTGCAGCCCTCTCAGATATCAGAAAAAAAGCTATGCTCAAGCTCAGCTCTTGCTGGCTCTTAATGCTCTGCACACTCACCCCTGTTTAGGGCAAAAGCATTTTTTTGTTTAGCAAGACCCTCATTTTTGCTATTTCCTGATTTAAGCTTATGTTTGCTGTTGTGGACAGTGACAAGGCACACACAAGAGCCTCCAATAGGTGGAAGGACTGAGAAAGCACCCAAGAGAGATGCCAGATGGCCACGCAGCCATTTTCATCCTTGCCTGAAGAAGAGATTTCCAATCTCTTTTGCAGACTGTACCATTTGCCTGGAGACAGAAAAGCATGAAGAGTACCAGAACAGTGCTAACTGAACCAGTACAATCTAGCAGCACAGAAAAATCCCACCCACAGTGGTTATTCATGCTACACCAATACACCCTCTATAGACCCACTGCCCTCATCACACTAAGAGGTGGTAGAGAATGCAAAACATGAAACGGAGGATATAGTCAAATTAAGCCCATTGCATTTACTACTTCCATGTAAGAAACATTAGATCAATAGGAATCAATTAGCACCACCATGACTTGTTGTCCCAAGATAATGGACTGGAGAGGATACTGTTTATGCCTCACTGAGGACTGAACAGCAGCAAGACAGCACCACTAACCAGCTGCTGCCCTACAGAAGGATTCTGCAGCGCTTGATGGCTTCATAGTCCCTGGAAAGGGTCTATTACTCTACAGGTACAGAAAGCAAAGACTAAGAAAGGCAAGGAGTATGCTGCCCATGAAGCACACCCAAGCATGCCAGCATACAGAGTGGAATGACCCAGGAGGCCTGTAACTCAGGCACAAGCACAGACATGTTGCCTGGGCTGCTTTCCAGCAAAAACTCCTTGTGCTTTCTGCATGCTTTCTCTGTCATATCTCCTCCATGTTTCTGGGATGCCGATGGACTTATTTTGGAAGGTTTGCTCACTGGCCAGGATCAAGATTATGAACAAATACATTTCAGGTACTCTATCTGGTAGTTGGGATAAAAATCAGCCTGTGCTGTCCCAGCCCTGGAAAACTTCCCACAAATTCCCTCCCTTACCCATCCAGCTGGTGGATTTTTGAGGCAGGAAGAATTCTTATGTTCCAAACAGAGCTATCTGCTAGACTCAGACACCCTATTTAGCTTACGAACAAGTAATTTTCAGCCATGTCTGGCCAAACTTCTGTGTCAAACAGTGCCCTCCACTGGGACCTGGAACAGTCTGGGTCTGGATCAGCAACAGGCATCTGTGCTGAGTCCATTCTTGGTGCTGGGACATCAGAAGGAGCCAGTGGGAAGAGTCACCAAGAGATCACAGGTGTGCCCCACTAGTTCAGGGCACTGTCAGGAATGAGAACATTCAGGGGTTGGTTATATGGACAGGCATAAATTGTGCTGTCCCAGATAGCAAGTCAAGGACTGAAAGAGCTTAGGAGGAAATTTAAGAGACCGTTAGAAGGCTGAACCTTCCTAACACCCACACAGCACAGGCAGCCTCTGACACAGGACTAAACCTGCCAGAGCTCAACTTTGTGCAAATGTGGCCTATCCCCAGCCTCTCGTCACAGTGAGTCACATCTGCTCTCCTCCTCTGCACTGCCCACTGATCTCTGAGGGTCGCTGACTACCAGTGAGCACAACTATCAGCTAGCTTAGAGGCTTCAGGCTCTTATCTTCATTAAATTGCATGCCTCCTCCTTCTCTGCACAAGGGAAAGAAGTCTGCAGCTGCACAAAGAAGGCAACTGCACCAAACATGCTCAGAGAGATCACCCCTAGAGGGTGGAAGCCCACTTGTCTGCAGCATGTTTGTTTTGCCCTGCTTGCGACCAAAGTGCAGGCCTGTGGCTCTGGCATGCCTGCTCAGCCCAGGACACAGCCACACTGGACTTCACTCCTATCTCCTTATCATTCCCAAAGGTCGAGGGAAAGACTCAGCATTGCGCCTTTCCATTCAAGGGAAGAGTCCTACTGGCTCTTATATACCAGGTCTCACACGTGCACCTCCACCTTCTACCAAATAAGGTCTATAAATACCTCCCTGGAAATTGCTCCTTTGTCTTACCAGCACTTCATTCTTGGAAGAACTGGGCTGGATTCCTGTCCTAGGTACTTCTTGGCTTCCTGCACTCTGCAATCTCATGCGAATTCCATGAGGTGCTGAACCATAGTGAAACAAGAACAGGAAAGGAGAGATTCATGCTTTATTCTGTTTGTTTCTCCAGGACCAAAGTAAAGATTCCCTCTTTCCAGGTCTCCTTCTAGCTGCTTCTTCCTGAAAAAGGATCTAATTTGATGTACCTAGCAGAGAGGGCATTGAGAATCTGTTTTGCAAATTGTTCAGAAATCCTTTACTGGGAAGTCACATAGTCATCGCTTACCCAACAGGACACTAACTTACTTAGCCTTCTTGGAAATTGCTGTTGCCTTTTCAGAAGATCTGAACTATTTCTCTAACCATAAATCAATGTTTTGTACTCTCCCTTCCCCTCCTAAAAAAGAAATCACTTTTATCCATCAGGAGTTTGTTAAACCCTTGAGAAGGACTAGGTGATAGAGGGGGAAAAAAAAACAGCAATCATAGCAATAGGAGCTACATTTTGTATTTCAGAGCAACTGTTATTCATCCTATGAAAATGAGGCCCCTCAACTTGACTAAAACTGAAGATTTCCTGGAGGATAATCACAGACCCTAGATTGATTATTCATACCATTTATAGCAATGAAGCCAAGCTCTCAACAACACAATGAGTATTATACAGCGGGTACTTTACCTTTCCCAAGGAGATCTTTAGCCTGGTTCTCAGCAGGCCAGTACCCACATCACCATCAGCCAAACAGACAGCACTGTAACCAGTTAACCAGAAAATTTAAAGATGCCTTAGCAAGGGAAAAATAACTTGTCTCCCTTCATACCTCTCACATCATGGCTAGGAAAACAAAGCAACATGAAAACAAGGTTGGTGCTGCAACAGTCTGTGCTACCCTCCTCACAGAGACCATCCATTAGTCATTAGAGTTCAGGGTACAGTCCCTCTCACCACCATACAAATTAGCATCTCCAAATTTTGTACAGGCAGAAAGGTCTCCAAGACCTATATAGATAAGCTCTAGTTCCCAAAATTTAGCACATCATTCAGCATCCCTACACCCAAAACACACTCCACCATCTTGATGTCCAAGAACCTCTCCTCAGGAGCTGGGCTGCTAGCACTTTTATTTCAAGGTGACTTTGGGGTAATTTTTAAATATAAAACCAGGGAAGTCAACAACTACAGCAGAGTGCACTGTTCAGATACCTTATATTCTTTAAAGGCTGATAAAGAATTGAAGGAATGCATTTCCTACCTGAATTTTGTCAAGGACCAATCCCAACACCAACACCATATTCAAGATTGAAGCATATACAAGAACAGGCAACAAAACCAAGAGCAAGTGGCTAATAAGATGGTATAAACATACCCGAAGTCTTGAAATGAAAAATGGGATGACTAATTTAAGTTTAGCTGTTTGAATACGAAGAGTCTGCTCCAGGAAGATAATCGGTGCAGTATCAGCATAAAAACTGTAAATGAATGATCGATGGAGAAGCGGGTCTTCACCTCAAAGAAAACTAAGAGTCAGCAACAGGAATACAGAAGCCCTATAAAATTCCATAAGTAAGCACAAATATTGACAGAGGAGACCACCAACCCCAGAAGGTCAATTAAAGTGTTAAACGATAGAAAGAGAGAGATACTGCAAAGGCAGAAAAAATACTACAGTGAGAAATTTCGACAATGCCCTTGCAGGCTAAATGACAGGGATGATGCAGAGACTGCATTTTTTGATTCCATAAATACTCTTTTCTGAGGAGAACCTATAAGAGGCAGCACAATTCGTGATTTAGACCTAGAGCAGCACAGTGTGACCACAATCAATATTACAGAACAGTTCTGCACTGCACTCAAATTCAGCTTCCTTGCAGCAGCAACAGAAAAACACACCCTCCAAAGCACTATGGCAGTATTTAACTCGCAAGAGGGAGCTGCCTGAAAGGGGAAAACCTTGTTAAAATGAAATTATATAGAAAAAAACCCCAAAGAAATTAAATGCTTGCAAGTGGCATTAAGACTGTAAAGACACTGCATCAGAGGCTCAGTGTAAGCCTAGGGAAATTAGCAAAAGATTTTAGAACAGACTAGAGGAACCACAGCTGGGAGGAAAAAAAAACAACCAACACACAGAAAAAAAACCCACAACCACCATCCAGTTCAAAAACCAGGCATTATTCCTTAAAGCAAAGAAAAAAAGCAAGCTGGACCAGGCTAAAGTGAAATCATTATTAGGCCAAAAAAGGCAGGGGAACAACTTTACAAACTAAGTCAAAACACAGCAAAATCAGGAAGGTTGCCAGAAAGTCTGTAGGGCCAAAAGATGATCACTGTGGAAGGAGAACATTTGAGAAAATGGGAGAACTAAATGAAGTCTTGCACCTGTGTTCATGACACGATATTTATGGAAGATTTCTGCATCAACAGAACCTCTTTGCATGGCAAAAATCTGAAGTGCTATCAGTGGAAGATCTTAATCAATTTATTTCAACTGATTTTGTCTATGAGGCATCAGGACCAGAGGGTATTCATCCAGGAGTAAACCAGAACAAGTCAACAGAAAACCCACACTGCTCGCTCACAAACACACCAAACTGCTAACTCTGCTCTGTTACAAATACTGAAATCAGGAAGGGAGGAAGGGAAAAGTGATGTGAAGTTCTGAGAGGCCCAGCGCAGGCACGAATGCCAGGAAACCCTGGGGCCAGCAGCATGCCGGTTTGGCCAAATGGACAGGAACTATAGCAATCAAAATATTGAAGTTTACGCATCGATAAACACCATGCAACAGGCTTTTCAGACGCTATGATTTCAACACAATCCCAGCAAGTTCCCAAGCCAAGACTTCAGAGAGTTAAGAGGATACACTCTTTTACTGTCCTTCCCTGAGCACTTATCACCTGCTTTCAGCAAAGAGAGCCCATTGCTTTTGTCAACACACCATTGGAGCTACTCTACCTTTCCACTCCCAGAAGAGCGTCTTTTAACACTCATTTTGACCTGAAAATTAATCTTTCACACATACCACCACCCCCCCAGATCAGCCTGGAGAAGAGAAATAGAAGAATCTAAAGTACCCTCTGCAGACCTCTCTTTGAAGGACATTTGTGAAACTCTACCAAATTCAATGTTTTAAAGCATGAATAAAAAACCAACGCGTCCCTCCTGGCAGCCCAACACTGAGCCACCCACACAGTACCACTGCCAGAAGTCTTCTGAGGGTCACACCAACCATTTCCCTCCAGGGCCACCCCTCCATTTCTAACGGAGCCTCCTCCACTGCCTCCGAAAACAGGGGAGCAGAAAGACTCATGTAACTGCTTGAATACCAGTCTTGAACCTTTTACTTAGAGAATGCACAATGCTACCTCTAATCCTCAACACCCACATCAACCAAGGAACACAGAGATGAAGAATGCTCTAGAAAAGCAGAAGGACTACCATGCTTTGGAAGAAAATGACTGACATCATTGTTTTAACAGATCAGTCCTGCTGTACACACTGATGTCTGTGTTTTCTGACAGATAGGTCTAAGTCTACAGGGCTTCACATTTTCAAGTTGTTCTTCTCCAGACACAGTAGTAAAAGTGGTTTGGGATTTTGGTTTGTATTTTTTTAATTGTCCTTGGCTCTAAGATAAGTGGCTTCAGATACCAAGAGCTTAGAAACAAATCCTGTTGAGATTCCCCAAATGAACAATGAGAACTAACCTGACAATATTATCAGCAGGGAAGACAAGGTTCTTGGTGAAGAGTTCACAAAGGAAGCCTGCACACTGCAAATGCTGTCCTTCTAGAAACCTCCATCTCTGATCACCACCACCACAATAGGTTGTGTCCCCAAAAATCTTACAATACACACAAGCCAAGTACAGCAATATCTGTGCTGTTCAGTAACGGCTGAGACTAGATCAGGGCGTCACATAGCCCACACCAGCTACCCTGTAACACAAACCAGTGCAAAGATGCAGAACATAACTGGTAGTGGCAAAAGGATACATCTGACAGGTGGGAGGAGGGGGAAGCTGCAGAGTTTGCTGGATCTGAACAATGCGCCTCTTGTTGCAGTAGGAAAGCCCTTATGAAGGGCAACAGAAGGGCTCTCCTCACTGCATTGCTGTTACATGTATGAGAGGGGAACTCTGAACCAAGGTCAAAACATACAGGACTCGTGCCAGATGCCCGTCCAACAGTTCTGCCAGCATAATTAAATGCATCAGACATGGATTTCCATTCACTCAGGGAACCCCTCTGACGAGGTACCTATTCCAAAGCCCTGGGCAACACAGCCTCTTCCTCTACTCTTGTCTGCAGGACAAAGCTCTGCCCTGTGGTGCACCCTCCTTTTCTAACTGTAGGTGCCTCCCACGCTATAACTGTGACATTTTTACAGGAGCAGCTACACTTTCTGACCCTACAATTCATGTATCGCAATCTGCAGAAAGCAGACAGCCACCGCCTTCTCACACCCTGTCACTCCTATCTTGTCAGCTTCCCAGTCCTTTGCTATCACACAGGTCCCAGCTGTCTTTCTATATAAAACGTTACAGTAGAATTGAAAATACTCAGATGAAGAGCTGCGTAAAGTAGAAGCTGACAGTTCCCACCCAGTGTACTTTTGTATGGATTGCTGTCCAGGATACGCTTCTTCCATACCACTGACAGCAAAACTAAAACAACCTGTGAAATACAAATACTCAGAAAGTCAACACATGCAAATGTTTGGGAACCACTTTAGTCACCTTTCTTGCAGTGTTTTAAGAAGCAGAAAGGACCCAAGTTGTGAAAGGGAAAATTGTAATCCAGGCCTTGTGACAAGATAAGATAGGGCTTAGGCTCTTTTTTACTCTCCCACTGATGTGGGAGATAATGTATTTTTTCAAACTGCACTTGCACAATTAAAGCTCTTCTGGAAGCAAGGCCAACTCCCTTTCTCAACACACTTCTGCTTCTGTGGCATCATCTCATACTGCTTAATATGATGAAAACTACTTCTTCATGCAAGTCATTCAGGGCCTCTCAGCCTTGAATGCACCTTCCCCCACTTTACTGGGAAAGAAAAGCAACGCAGCAAAACAACAGTAGAAAAAAGAGTAAAGCTGAAGGGAGGGGTTTCAGCTCTGACAGATACCTCAGATGCTGCTGGAATCCTCAGCTGGGATGTAACACTTTGGTCAAGGACTTATTACAGTCATCAAACATAGCCATCCCTGAGGGATCCTGCAGGGGCAAGTGCTGAGGCTGCCACAGAGCAGCCCCTCCCAGCAAAAACACTGCAGCCATTCATTTAACTCCCATGCAACTTCCACGGAACGTAACCCAAAAGCCAACTGCTTCTGTGAGGGGAGAAGGGGGAGCTGCCTTTGCTGTACAGCTGGGAAAGGAGCACCAGATGAAATGAGTATAAAAAGTTCATTTCAGGCTCCAGTGTCCATTTACAGAAAATTAGACATTCCTGAGAAAGCCACATTGCTATTTGGTCAGCACGCCCTCCCACACTAAGCCATGTCCAGGATCTCGGAGAGCTGGCCATACGGCACTCCTTGTAATCCAACTGCTCTGATGCACCCTGCCCTTCTTTACAGGGGAAAGGATCCAGGGCTGGAGAATGTCAACCATTAACTACTGCCACTACCAGCTTCTCTTGGTTCCTTGCCAAAATCTTCTCTATTCCTATAGCTAAAACCTGGGAGATACAGGGCCAAGCTACAGAGGGATGTGAGGCAGACCACCACCTGCCCTATTTCTAACAGAGATCAAATCTCATCTGAAGACTTGGGGAACCTCCAGCAGGGACAGAATAGCCAAAGAGATCTAGAAGTCCACTCGAAGACCAGAATTCCACAGGTTGTGCTCCATTTGTACAACACTTCTTAGACTTTCAGATGCTGGCTTCCCTGAAGGGCAAAAGGTACAGAACAGAGTTAGCAGTGAGGCAAACAGCAGCACATGCTCAGCACAAACAGCACAAAACCAATGGCAATCCAGGTACTGCAGACCAGATTATTCAGCAACACCCATCCCACCCACTGCCCCAAGCAGACTCTTTCCCCCAATTCACAAGAGGAAAGGACCCATCAGGAGAGAGCACATTTCAGGGCTTATCATCCAGTTTGTCCACTTTAAAAGCCAACATCTAATCACTGCCAGACTGACAGCCCCATCAGTCTGCCAATAGCACCTCAAAGCTCTGCCTCAGGCTGTCTGTTACATGTCTGAAGTCACATGCCAGCTGCATCAGAACAAGGACCAGAACATCAGTAAGGTGCTGCATCATTTTTCCCCCAGAGGCAGAGATTCACATGAAGCTGAAGGCTTCTTTCCTCCCAAGCCACCCCAACACTTTTCATCAACCCCTGTCAAAAAGTGACAAGGCAAAATTGCAGCAGAAAGATCATCTAACACACCTGCATCCTCACTCCCAAGCCTATCAGCTGCTTGTTTCTCTTTGTCAGAATGGCACGAGCCAGGAACAAGGTCTCTTTCAATCAAAAAAAGTACCACCACTGGTGGCAATACAAGGTCACAAACACAGATGTTCTTTCATTGCCCCTGTGCAGCACAGTTACACACTCCCCTGCATGCTGTCCATGTCCCTTGCCCACCAAGTGACAATAGGGAGACACAGCGGTAAGAACGATGTGTGAAGATGCATGGCCCAAGCACAGCAGTCCAGCACACACCATGGAAGCTGAAACAGAGAGCTGGTTACCTGGCCACCTAGGCTCCAGTTTATAGATCTCAAAAAGCCATGAGAATTTAACTTGTTATCTAAGCATCCCCCACCACTGTGTTAATGCTGTCATGCCACGGCACCATGTTTCTTCACCTCCAAAAAGACAGAAGATCAAGTATGTTAAAGAAAGGGCAAGGCCTGCTGCTCCAGCAAGGACATACTCCTGCAAATGCTAGTACGTCAGCATTTCTTCCTGCTGTGGTCCTGTTAGCAGAGAGGACGAGGGGACAGTTTCCCTCCGACACAGAAATCAGAAGCCCATTTGCTCCAACCTGTCAGATCTGAACCACGGCCCTAAACAGGGAACAGCCTGATGAATCAATACACCAAAATGTATGGCCTTACACAAACCGCTCTCTCCTGCCCACCTCTTGTGCATAGGAATTCACGTAGCTGCCTGGCACCAAGCCCCTCCACAAGTGACACTACTGAGAATGTAGCGCACACACTACTACTGACGGCTGTATTTCACAAGCGTGTCAGACACACTCAGCCCAATATTCCAAAGGACATTAGTGAACTCTCCAAAACACTTCTGCTCCCTTACCCTAGACTTTCAGCCTGAGGAAGAGCCCCCATGTAGATTTTTCCTAGTCTTTTAAGCAACGAGATGCTGGTAGTATTTTAGTAACACTAACATTTTAATGCCAAAGTATCCAACATGCAAGTAAACCCCATTCTACACCTCCCCATACATGCACAATGAAAAAGAACAGAAAACCCTATGCATCTCCCTGTTAAAATGGGGAAAAGTAAAATGTCATGAAAACCAGCAGCAGATAAACAAGAGCCACAGGTGTTGATGCTCTTCACTTCTAGAAGCTCTCCAGCTTTGATTCAGGAGTGCTCAATGTAAGCCTTCTTTGCACTTCAAATACCACAGCCAGCACATGACCAGAAACAAGTGAGGAGAATCTGATAATCTGCTAGGGTTGGTTTGTTTTATAAAAGATATTTCATACCCAGTCTGACTGATTCAATGATTTACTCTCCAGGGCTAACTTTGAACCTGAAGGTTACCATCACTCAGCAAGCAGCAGCAGCATCCTGAGCAGACATCACCCCGGCAGATGCACACAAACCAGCAGGCAGGGCTCTCCTCAGGACAGTGCTGCTTAAGTGTTGCCTTAAGGCTGGAAGGGTAGGAGCAGAAAGACATCAAGTGTATCAGAGAAGCAGGGATACTGCCCCACTCCTCCATGTAGCTGGCTGCAGTTCTTGATATAGAGGGACACTGGTGCTCGGCATTCAATAATCACCATCATGGTAACAACTCATGACAGAGTTTTCCACCCTGATGATCTGTAACTGACGTGGCAAGGAAAGGAAAACTGTCATACAGTTGCAGAGGAATGAGCATAGGCAATAATTTGCCATATTGGCATACTGCAATTACAAACCCACTATATTATATCCTTTGCTAACACTCCCTAAAACACAGTCTTTTAACTGCAAAGTCAGGATAAAAGGATGCCTGTTTCTTCACCCCACTCAATATCAACAGCAAACCAAACAGCTACTTTTCACTCACTGTGATTATGCACCTCACGACCCTAGACTAAGGGAATGAATAGGTCCTTCCTATGGAGTACACCCTGACTTGAGCCACTGCCATTTCTGACTTCTCCAATTCTCTAAAATGAAAGTCTGGGCTTACAAAGCAAAGGCTATGTACTGAACTGAAGTCTCACTGCCATGTCATTTCAACCCCCAGGGCAGTGCGCAGAGCACCAGTGTAGCCAAAGTTTACTTTTCAAAACCATTATACTAACCCGCTCCTTTTAGGACAATGAGGATACCACACAGGCATATCACAGAGGCTGAAAACCTCATTGTTTGGATTTCTTACACATACAGTTGAGTTACTGCACCTAATTAAAAAAAAAAAAAAAAAAAGTCTGACAGCAAAATGCTCAGTTACTTATTTACTCCTAAATCAGCAGGGTGCTCATGCCAAGTTAAATGCCTTCTACCCTAACTCATTTAAAACCAGCCCATAGGCTGGGTGATAAGAGCAAAGAGTAAAGTAGATTCACTCAGAGAAAGAGAAGTATGCTTCCTCTTTGCAAAAGACGTAAACCATGCTTCCTCTTTCCAAAAGATGTAAACCAGAGTCTTCTTAATTCCCTAGCACTGTTCCACAAACTTCAGCTCTTCAAATACCATCTCTGAGCATTCACCTCTTTTTGCCTCAGCAGTATTTAAATAAATACAGAAACCCAGGAATGTGGGGAAAGGAGACCTCAAACCTATTGAACACAAAGTTATCTGTGAGGAAGGACCACACACTAGAAACTACCCAAATTGCAAAGCATTCCAATCTGAATAGCAGCCACCCACAGGCTGAATCAAAGACATCCAGGATGGTGCACAGACATGTGCAGGGTAGTATATTGGGTCTCAAAGCAAGGGGCACAGGTCCAGCCTAGCAGCTAAGGCCCGGTTCTGCTTGCCTCATCTCTGCGTCAGCATTGCAGAGCCAGACTCGCTTCGCTTACGCCACATTGCATCACTACTGGCCTATCTGCTTCATGCAACAGGGATGAGTGGGTGTTCTGGTGCAAGGGTCAAGAAGCTCTTTTCCTGGTCCTTTCAAAGTTGTGGAAAAATTTATCTCCTCTAAGCTACAAGAAAAGCCCACCACAGCTTTAGCAAGTGTGGGCTGCTGGTCTCCCTGACCCACCTCGATACAAGAGTGCTTGGGGAGCTTGCCTCTTCCTAGCCCAATGGAAGTTTTGTTTCTTTCCAAAGTGATAGATAGATGATAGTGCTAAAGCTCTTTTCCGCCAAGGCTCAATCAAAAGAACTCTTTTCAGCAGACATCTGACCTCCTTTGACCCATCCTGTTGTCAGCGGGAGGACATTGCAAAGTCAAGTCCAGATGCCACTGCAGATGGGAGGTTTACAGGACCCTCTGCCTAAAGCCCATTTCCCAGCACCACAAATTCCTCTCCAGTCCACCCACGGTTCCGCTGAACCAAAGCCCTGGCCTGGAGTTTCCCATACAGAGGAGGAGGAGGGATGCACTGGAGAAGACCCCCAGTCCAAACACTCCTCAGAGCCAGAGCTGTACCCAGTACCCAGTACCCACACTGCCCCCAGCCTCGCAGCCTGAGGCCCTGCTGCCCTCCACATGCCAGCCCACCACCAGCCCCTGCTGCGTCCCTCCAGGTGCCGGAGGAGTTTCCCAAGGGGCATTTTGTGCAGTTTCCCAAGGGGCATTTTGTGCAGTTTCCCAAGGGGAATCCTGTGCATGCACCTCACGTCCCTGCTGCCCTCCAGGCCCTGCGCGCCTCCTGCCACCCTCCCCGCCTTGGCGCCCTGAGGCCAGCGGCCATTACCTGGTTGCCGAAGACAGCAATGGAGCAGGCGGTGGAGACCTCGTGGGGGCCAAACCAGACGGAGGCGATGCGCGAGGGCATGCCCAGGATGAAGACCTGGGCCAGGGAGCAGATGACCTGCCCCAGCACGGTGACGGGGAAGAGGTGCGGCTTCAGGCTGCCCAGCTTCACCCAGGCGCCCAGGGCGTTGAGGGCCGAGCCGGCCAGGGCGATGAGGCGGAGGCCCCTCCTGTCCAGCAGCCAGGCGACGGGGAAGAGCAGGGGGATGTAGGTGAGCATGTAGCTCATGGAGAGCCAGTCGATGGCGAAGGTGCTCACCTCGTAGAAGCGCATGAAGACGTTGTTGATGCTGCCGTACTGGATCCACTGGAAGGCGTTGCACAGGGAGTAGCTGCTGAAGAGCAGCACCACGGCCCAGCGACGCCGGGACAGCCGCACCTCGGCGGTGACAGCAGCGGCCTCCCGCGCCGCCCCAGCAGGCTCCTGCCGCACCA
>JAVJGJ010000060.1:64425446-64437414 GCA_035590215.1 Microhierax caerulescens | reverse complement strand
GTGCTACCTGCGCCTCTCCCGAGGACAGCTTGCTGAGGCATGGCAGTGTTTGGTTATCATCCTGCCAGCGCGAACCAGAGAGAGAAAACAGGGACAGCACAGCACATCACAGACTTTTCCCAGCTGCGTGAGGGCTATGACAGTGGCCCAAAACCCATTTGGAAATATGTTGCTTTTCTGTGCCTGAAAGAAGGGTGTCCACAAATTGCATCTGTTTAGCTCAGTTAAAAGCCCATGTCGGCAGCGCTGCTTGTGGTATCCTGTGCTGAAAAAATTGCAGCTGATGCTCCTTGGAGCTGGCAGCTGTCCTGACCCAGCATTAGCAACAGGACCAGCACTGGCCGGTGGGCTTCAGCCTTGTGCAGAGAAGGGGAGTGACAGGCAGACTGCTGGCTGATGGGGTGTTAAGTGCAGAGATGGTCTGTTTGGACCAGCTTGTGCTTCCAAGTGATCAGACCCAGCAGAACTAATCTGCTCTTCAATGACCTTTCAGATTTCATCTGCTTCAATGCATGAGGTAGTACAGCAGCCTTTTGTAGAGCTGCGACTGGTGGGGAAGGGGAGAAAGTGTAGGCTGCAGCTATGTGCCTTACAGCAGGGTGCTTTGGAGCAAAGGTCCTGCTAGGTCCTGCTTCCCCTGTGTGCTCCAGCACAGCATCACCACCCCCCTCCACGCTGCGATGCACCTTCCCAGCTGTGCTGCTGGTCAAGCTGAAGGCTCCAGCTGCCCACCAAGACCCAGACGTGTGTGTGTGTAGTCATCGGCAGCAGGGAGCTGAGGGGGTCAGCAGGGAAGAGATCTGTGATGCTACGTGGCACATCAGACTCATTAGCCAGGTCCAGCCCTGCAGCAAGGAGGGACCCCAGGGACCCCATCACCTCACAAACCATTGCTCCTCAGCCTGCCCGCATGCACATGGGCCCCCCTTCTAAATGTGGGGCTCTAGCTGCTGGCCCTGGATTAGATGCCAGCATATGCAGGGCTGTTCCCCGACTCCAAGCTCTCCCCTCCTGCTGCCTGTATCCTCAACTGTGTCACGCCGGGCCTCAGGAGCGGCTCAGGTCCTATTTGGAAACAAAGAGTTAAGCATTTTCAATCTTTATTTTACAAAAATAAACCAGTTTTGCCCTGGTACTCTGTGGCCCCCAACCTTCCCCTCTGCCCCTGCTCCCGTTCCTCTCCCTGGAACTCCGGCTGTTGCGCGCCGCAGCCAGCTGCTCGCACGGAGGCTGCCAGCGCCACACGCTCCGGCGAGCATCCCCAAGCAAGCACCCAAGCACCAGGGAAGGGGGTTGGTGCCCTTTGGCGAATGCCTCCTCTTCCCAGGATCCAAGCTGGAAACGGCCCAAAGATGCCTGCTGGTGGCTCTGCCATTTCTGCACAGGGAGCAAGTCTTTGGCAAGTCACTCAGAGTACACACTTTAAGAAGGGGTGTCCGTCCGTTCGTCTCTCTCTCTCCCTTGGATGGAAAAGCGAGCCCCACAAAATGTTGCTTCTTGCCATCAGTGGAGCCGGCAGGCTGCCGTCCCTCTGGCTGGCTCAGTGCTGGAAGCGTGGGGAGCTGATGTGGGGCTGGTGGAAGGAATGTGTGGCGTAAAGCACTTCTGGAGGTGGCGGAGGGGACGTCAGGATGGAGCAGAGCGGTTCGTGGGAGCTCAGCATCGAGGCAAAGTGCTTCATCTCCTCCGTCAGCTGCTTGATCTCCCGGCGCAGGGCAGCATTCTGCCTCTCCAAGTCTTCGCTCTCCTGAGGAGACAAAACCACAGGGGCTTCCTCAGCGCAGGAGCCACAGGCATGAGCTGGGGACACGGGGGTCGCGGCGTCGCGCCTCTATGCCCCGCAGAGGTTCCAGAATGACACGTTTCTGGTAAATTCAGCACAGAGCCGCGCTTGGGCAAGCCCCCCCGCCCCCAGGCGGCCAGGCTGGGCTAGATGCTGGCAGCCCCAGCCGTGCACCCCAGCTTACGAGAAGTGACTGTGGCGTGCTCCCGCCCAGGCTTTCTCGCTCCCTCTCACGCACACGCAGCCAGGGCACACTTCCCGGGCCACCCGGCCGGGGGGAGGGCGCGCTCAATAACTGCCGTCTTTAACCAGAAAACCACCTGCCACAGGAAACCTGTCATTGCCCTGGAAAGAAAAGACTCACTGCTTCCTGCTAGCAGCCGGGGAAACCAGCGGCGCGGTGAGGAGGAGGGGAGACGCTTGAGTCAGAAGAGAAACCGAGGCCTCAGAAGAACTGAATTAATACTGTTATTAATGAGAATAACAACAAAGGCGTTGGTAATGATGCTCAGCCTTGTCTCGATGATCCTGAGAGCATTGCAGCCTTTGCTACTTTTGCTCCAGGCTGGAGCATCCCAGGTGCCAGCCGACCATGGAGCCAGCAGCCTGGGCAGGACCAGAGGAGGGAGGGAGGATGTGGCAGCAGGCTCTGCAAAGTCAGCATAGACAGCTAAAGTAGGGCCCGGCGCTCTGAAGCGCTGAAAAGCGGCACTACTACCTTGGCAAAGCAAACTGCCACCCCTCTGCTCACCCCTCTGCTGCAGCGCTGGCTTCTGACAGTGCCCGCTCCCCGTGCGCCGGCTGAAACACACCCAGCGGTGACAGCCGCTGTCAGAGAAGGAGCTTGCACAGCAAGCGAGCATCTCGTAGAAGACACTAAATGCTTTGGAAATTATGACTGCTGTTGAACTCGGGAGATGATGGGAATCACCCAGGGGCTGGGAGCCCCAGCCTCCCCATGACTCATTCCCCTCAAAACACAAGCTACAAGGCCCTGGGGCAGATGGAACTGCAGGCTCCTGTTATAGCACCACAGCTGAAGCTGAGCCATGCTCTTCTGAGCAGAACCACATCGGAGAAGCAAAGTCCACGGTGCAGAGCCAATTAAAGGCAAGGAGCAGTCAGGGAATGAACCCAGGAGCAGCAGGGGGTCACAGTCCTCCAGGAATTAGAAAGACATTAGCAAAAATTCCCCATCCACCCTCCACTTGCCTGCCTGCATTCCTCCAGCTGCCTGCCACGATCCTTTCTCTCTGACCCAAACTGGGCTTAGCCCCCCTGCTCCCATCCCCGTGGGAAGACAAGGAATGTGTGCTACCAATGCAAGCTGAGCAGCAGTAATCTGGTAAGCAAGTGGTTTGTCATCCGCTCTAAGAAGAGCGGCCCAACTCTTCTTGGTGCACAGCTGGGCAGGATTTTCCCGGGGGAGGATCAGAGCCCCTCTCCACCTCTAGGATTACCTTGGAGGGAGCACTGTCCTCGAGGAAAGGGTGTCCCTTCACCCCTCTCATGCACAGTCGCCCAGAGCCATCGCTGCTGGCAGATGTAATGCAATCAGCCTAGAGCCATGTCAGCTCTAGAAGGATCATCAGCTACCGAGAAAAGAGTGAAATCTCTGTCTTAACGCCCTCAGTTCATGGTTGGAGCTGGGGTTTATGTAAGGAGGAGGGTTTAGGACTGGCTTCTCAAGAATTCTTCCCAAAAACAGGGGTTCGGGGGAATATGAAGACCATTAAATCGAATGTTTTTTTCAACATGAGCCTGACTACAACTTTCCAAAGGGCAGCCAAGCCCAGTGCAGGGATAAAGATGGTCTGTGCCCACTGCAGGCTGCGTGTTCTGCATCCTGCCCACCAGTAGCCCAAAACACACGGGACTGCACTTACCAACACATGAAATGCCAAGGAGCCCAGTCCCTGTGCTCCAACACTGATCACACACTCCTGCCCAAACACACAGAGCCAGAAGTGACCATCCCTCCTGAAAAGCAGATGCCTAATTCTTCACACTGGGGAGAGCCTCAGGGGTGCCAGTTGGTGTCACAGGAGAAGATTGGGACAGCAGGGTGAAACCAAAAGAGGAAAAATCTGTGCTAAACAATAGGAAAAGCCTCCAGGTGCTGTACAGTGTTTAAATGTAGAAAGGGATGCAAGGACTACCATGGAGACATTTAAAAATATTTAAAAATTATTAGTATTTATTTATCTATGCTGTGTAGTGTCTCAGGGAACAAGCCAGAGGAGATGGCCCATTTCACTCTCGGTTACACCATCATCCATACCAATTAATTCAAAGTACCGTCTCAGAAAAGCACCCTTGTATGCTTTTGCGCCGCTGTGTAAGTGACAGCGAAGCACAAACCCAGGGAGAGCCAGCCTGGGTGAGCCTGTGCTTTCAAAGAGCTTCTGACTGAGCTGGTCAGAAGAGGTTAGGAAAGGAAATCGGTACTGTCAGACTGAAAGATAAAGATGGATTCAAAACTAGCTGCAAAACCAAATGTTTCACTGGCAGTTGTCCTGGGCTGCGTGCTCTTGCTGTGAGCACTGACTCCTACATCCTGCCCTGTCCTCAATTTTCCTGTCCTGCCTCAACTGAGCATCTCCACTTCGAGTCCCCAAGGGAAAAGCATGTTGTCCTCTATGTGAGCCCTCAGCGCTGGGGACAGGGAAGGGTGGGAGTGCTCTCACCAAGTGCAGTGTGTCTGCTTTCTGGGTCTGCCTCAGGCGGCTCTTCTGGGCAGCGATGCGATTCTTCTCCCTCCTTTGGACTTTCCTCATGTCATCAGAAGAGTCCTAGGGAAACAAGGCATGGAAGTGCTGGGGCATCCTCTCCCTCACCCTGCCCCTGCAGAGCAGTAGGTGGGAAGGGGACACAGCAGATAACCCCACTGAGGCACAGGACATGGGATACACACCCTCAGCACGAGGATAAAGCCGTACCCCAGGGCTGTGTGATGCTTTTGGCATCCCTGTTGCTATGAGGGGCCAGTCTGATACATACCCTTTGGCATCCCAGCACGGCTAGGGAATGACTGCTCCCCCTTCACCAAGACACGGGCCTGGGATATGGCTTGAGGGACCAGAGTAAGGACCTCTCTCCAGAACAGAAACAATTTAAATTCCTTGAACAGCAAAACTTTCTCTTCCCCTTCTCTCTGCAGGCATACGGCACTGCAGAAATTCCAGCTCCTTGGCTAAGCCATCTTTCCAGAGATTCAGCCTGTGTTTTCCTCCTTTCATCCCTTCCCCCTCTCCATCACCCTTGTCCCTCAGGCTTTCCCTGTTGCAGGCCTTTACTTAGGCCACTTTTACAATGTGGCCCCTGCTTAGTTTAACTAGACAGTCTTATTGCTTCTGGGTTTTCCCCAGATCTCATTTGCTCCAGCTCCTGATCTCTGTGCTTGCTTTTTTCTGGAGTCCCTTGGTAGCAGCGCCTGCAGTGCTGACTGCAACGCCCCTGAGCCCCTCGGGCAGGGGAGAACACAGGTCTCCAAGGCTCCAGGTCACAAGCTTCACACATCAGCCATTCTCTGCTGAGATCGGGTCCTGCTGCTGCCTTCTGACAGTTGAAACCGTCACACAGACTCTTTCATCTTCTATTTTCATACTGCACTGCCTCTTTTGTGGACTCTCTTAACATTCACACCACCACTTCTCCACAGGACTACAAAACTCAGCCACAACAGTTATCTTCCCAGCCCATCAGTCTGTCCACATCCTCTCTCTCTCCTCCACCCCGCCCAAGATCTTTTCTTTTCTTTGAATCTATTTTATCCTTGCCTTCAATATCCTACAAATGTCTCAGATACAGCAGCTCCCACATCCTGCACCAAGCCCAGTCCCTGTCCTGCAGCAATCCCTGTGTTTTATTCCCTTCTCTACCAGGATGCCTCCCCATCCCTGGTTGCAAGCCAAAAATCATCTGCCCTGATCACCCCCAAGATTTCTGAGCACAGTCTCAGGTACTTGCCACCGTTGCCAGCCCTAGAGAAATGGCAAGCGACAGATATAACAAAGCTTAGCCAGAAAAGGCAGTGGAAATTCCTCGGACTCGTGTCGGTATCTGCCAGCAAAAGACCTACTATTAAGGTGCCCCGTGCAACAAAACAAAATCCCTGTCGAGCATTACTGAGACAAAAAACCTCTGAGGCTGAACGAAAAGGCGGCAGACCCAAAGTGGCAGGGCTTTTCTGGGGGCTTTTTCCCAAGGGCTGTCCAGGCAGGCTGCCCCTGCCTGAGCCATCCCGCTCCATGGGAGCTGCCTGCTCAGGCTCCTTCCCGGAGCACCGACGGCCGTGCCGAAGCTTCCCACCTGGCGTGTATCACAAGGCCCACCATGCCCCGGGGTCCCAGCCCCCCAGGTGCCCCTGGCATAGCCCAGGCAACCAGACCTCCTCTGTCCACCTGTGGCCAGCTTGGTGGCCAGGGCTCCTGGTGCTGGGCTCAGCCCCGCATTCCTGTCCTCACAGCCGTTCCTAGAAAGCCCTGCCATAGTGCACTGTGAAAACACCAGCGGTGGCCTTCACCCTGCCCACACATGGCCCACCCCAAGGAGTCTCCAGCCAGGGGCAGCTGGGGAAGGGTCCCCGCTTTACCTGCTTGCTGGGGGGGGGAGACTGGCTGAAGCTGCTGGAGTCACTGCTGTCAGAGCTGTGGGGCATGGCTCCCGTCTTTGGCTCCCAGGGTCTCTTCAGCTTCCTTTGCGCTCTTGGTGTGCCTGCCTTCTGTCTCGCTTGTCTTCCCTCTCCCCTGCCCTCCTCTGCCCCTCCAGAGATGGTCCTTGGCTTCCCAGCTCTTGCCCGTCCCGGAGGCACGCTGCCCTCCTTCCCCACCTTCTGCCACTTTCTCTGCCTCTCCTCTCAGAGCCTCTGCACCTTCCCTTTAGGTCTCAGCCTCCTGTGGTTTCTCAGAACCTCGGGGATGTAAGCTGAAAGTCACGTGGCCGGAAACTTTAAGGCGAAGAAGAAAAGTTACAGAAGAAGAAAAAAGAAAAAAATGAAAAAAAAAAAAAAAGAAGAAGAAAAAAAAAGCACATCTGGGAAAAATGAGCTTCAAAATAGCCTGAAAAACCCCCGAAAAACACCTTTGGGCAGTTGAAAAACAGCGAGATGGGTTTTCTCCGAGACAAACAGCAGAGATGGAAAGGAAGAAAAGCCCCAGCTCTGGCTGTGAAACCTGGACCCTCAAAGGAGCGCAGTGCGGAGGAGGTGCTGCCGGGAGCCCCAGAAATTCCAGGGGCACCACGTGCTGTGCCAGCCCTGTGCAGGCAGGAGGTCGATCCAGCTCCGAGCAACCTCCATCACCCCAACCCAGCCAGGGAAATTCCCAGGCAGCCACCCACCTCCCCACAAGCCATCCACCCCCACCCCCATTGACGTGGGTCCCAGGGAGGGGACGGGTACCTTCCGCAGGTGCCACGTAAACGCTGTTTGTACAGACGGCTCATGTGTGCGATGAAGCACCAGTCCCACCTAAAAAGAAAGGATCAGGAATGTAGAAAGTTTGGACTGGTTTGGTAGGGCTGGTATTCTCCATAAGGCAAATCTCTTTAGCACTTAAAATATTCGTTAGTACCTCATCGCTGGCCCTGGCTGGTAAGGGGAAGATCAGCTCTGGCACACAAATTGAAGTGCTGTAAATGTAATGGTCTATGGACCCAGAAGCTAAACCTGAGAACTAATTCTCACGCCGCACCATGAGATGTTGACCCTGGCTACAGCCCAGGGGATGCGACTGCTGTGCAGGGGTCCTGACTCCCTGCCTGCTCCCCTCCAGCCCCCTCTCACTGCAGCTGGCAGTAGATGTGGGACAGGACTATGGTGAGACAGGAGCGTCATGGCACATGGGAGGTTGTTTCCTTGCTCTTCTCTCTCTGCCAGCACCCAGCATGAGCGTGGCCCATGCAGACAGCAGCGAGAGGGTGCTTTGCATCCCCTTGTTTCTCCCCTGGTCTGCGCTGTGTGGGACTGCTTCCATCCTTAGCACGAGCCTCAGGTAGACCGAAGATGTGCAAGCAGCCCCTGGGACAGCAGTGCTTCAGGAGTGCCCTCATCCTAGTATACCTTCTCTCTCTCTATATATATATATAGGAGTATACTCTTCTAGTATACTCCTAGGTGCCTTCAGGTACCCCATCCTAGTGGCTCTGGAGGTGACAGTGCAGGAGCTGGGAGTGCCAGAGAAAGAGCCGTTTGCTTTCTGACCTGCTCATGTCACCAGGCAGTGGGACAAACCAGGGCCACGTGCCAACAGGCTCTCCATCCATGCAGAATCACACGTCTTCAGAGCAGCTAAGTTCTGTCATGTGCCCTGAGGAGCAGATAAAGAAACAGGCATGAACCCATCCACAGTAGCGCACTCCTGTGGAAAGCAGCAATTCCCAGTTCCCACTTACTGGTTTTTGTTGCATATTGGTATTTCGGTTGAGTTTCTCCTGCCTCAAGCAGGAGCAGAGAGCAAGTCTTAGGAGCCGGGCATCAGCAAGGGCACTTGAGATGCAGTTGTCATTAGGGCAAAAGTATTGGCAGCTTTGGGTTTGCCGCCTTCTCGCAGCACAGAAGGCACACACGCAGAGGAGCACATGCTTGGCACACGGTGCAGACTTGTGTGGGCATCACTGGCGTTTCTTCCCAGCCCTGCCGCTCACGGAGCAAACACAGGGGCAAACGTGGCCAAAAGCAAGAACCGCATGGGGCTGGCTGTGGGCTGGGCAGCTCTGGGAAGTCACCTAGCCTAGCTCCAGTCACAAAACTGCTGTTTTGCCCCATTTCCCTCTTTAGAAACATCCTGTGATGCTGGTGCGCTACCCTTGGCCTTATTATCTGAACATTTCACAGCCTTGAGAGAATTTTTCCTCCTGGTGTGCTGTAGGGAAACGCCGGGATCCTCCACACTTTCTAACACGGCTGCAAGTGTTTGCTTGCTCAGCATGAGGTACCCTGAGGGACCCCGTCTCCTGGCAGCGCAGCCCCCCTAGAGCAGGTAGGGCTGCTCTGGTGCAGCCAGCTCTGGGGAGGGAGCAGCCAAAGGCACTGGTGCCACAGGGGCTCGCAGGGCATCGACCTCAGGCCTCCCAAGGCAGCAGTGCTAGTGGCACAACCATTAGAGCATCCCTTTGCTCGCTGCATCACTACACTTCCTCTGAACTCTGCAACCCTGGGTGCCACTTTCCTTTCCAGGAAGCATGATGCTGGATTCCTGCTCTCCCAAGGAAACCCACCACCACCTGGGCTCCCTGATGTGCAGGCTGCTGTTGCTCAGGGCAGGACGGAGGGAAGGCCTTCCCCAGGGAAAAATATCCTTGTTCTATTATTGGACAAACAGGCTGCATTCCCTCCTGTACCCAGCAAGGCTGGCGGCTGAAGGCAGGCGATGGGGAAGGCGGCGGCTGCATGGGCAGGTGGCCGTGCAGGGAAGTTGGGTGTCCTGGCAGGAGCTGGATGGTCAGTGCAAAACTGGCCAGAACCTGGCTATGGAAAAGGCTATTCTTTGATCCACAGAAAGAAAGTTTTGAGCTGTACCCCAGTTTGCCCAGAGCTGGGCTTGTATTAACAGCTGGTGGAGAAATCTCAGGAGAGCATGACGTTGGGAGAGGGTTTGGACACTTGGTCTTGCTGAGCAGGAGTAAGAGAGCATCCTTCTTCCCTCCTTGCCCAAACACACGCCTCGCCCTCAAGCTGGCTATGATGCTAATGAATTCTGGTCACTTATAAGCAATGAATAAGCGTGCTGTAAATGAGACAGTATCTCCTGGTGGGAAGGAGGACAGAGCCTCCACCTCACTGCCCTGGGCTGGGCAGGACCCACATTGCCTCCTCATGGGCAGTGCCCTGTGCCATTCCTCTGAACAGAGCTGTGATCCCCCAACCCAGAGCAGCAGAAAACACCGGTGTGGCTCCACCAGCATCAGCTCACAGCTCTCGGGGTGCTGCCCTGGGCACCTGCTGCAGGCACAACGTGGGGAGCTGATATCCTGCTGTCCCTCCCCAGGCTCTCCCTTTCCCCCGCTGTCAGGGAGAGCTTCAGGAGGCAGCCTCCTGGTCTCTGTGCTTGACTTAGGTGACTAAATTTACACCATGAATAAGGTCCCCTGACTTTGTCTCTGGGATCATTTAGGTTTCTTGATCTTAATCACAGTCATTGCGAAATCGCCGTCAGTGGCACTGGCTGAGCTCACAAGTGTTAGACTACCACCATACCAGCAGCTTAATGGAGCCAGGATATTTCCAGGGTTTTTTAGGGGAAGGATGGGGCCATCCAGTTCTGCATTTATCCCTTCCAAATAACAGCAGGCACTGCTGAAGGGAGCCCTGTTCTCTCCAGGGACTCTGGAGGCTGGGCTTAGCGTGATCTCGACTGCTGGAGAAATGGTTTGCAAGCAGCAAGATGCAGTTCAGCAGGAACAAATGCAAATGTAAAGCAAGGTGTAGGTAGAAGAACTGGGGAATCACTGACTAGGGAGCAGAATAGCAGGGAAAAATCTGGGGGTTGCAGAGCTTCTGCAACTGTAGATTGAAGCTTCAGCAGCAGCACGGAGGTGTCACAAAGGGGCTGGGTGCTGGCCTGGGGTGCTGGGGGCCAGGCAGAGGAGAGGGCTGCCCTGCACTGCCTCTGCAGGGCCAGGACCTCCCCCAGAGTCCCAGGTCCAGAAGTGGAAAAGTCCAGAAGAAACCAGTACAAAGGAGAAATACACAGAAACTTTGCTCTAAGAGAAAGGAGTGAAGAAGTTGGGTCTGTTTAGCCCAGAAAAGAGAAGTCTTGGGGGCGGAAGAAGGAGCGGTCCTTGAAGTGTTGTAATGGAAAGGGTGGTCAGCTGTTTTCGGTGGAAAGGTTCAGGTCTGAGATTCGAAGCAAGATGAGGTTAGAGAGACTTTGGGATGGGCAGTTCAGGAAAGTTATTCAAGCGCCTTCATATAAAGTGGCTGGGAACAAGCCTCCATCAGAAAGGGTCCAGGTTGAATCCTGCCTCTGCAGGATGGGTTAGAGTTATGTTCCCTGGGTTTAAAGAACGAAAAATAAAATAAAATAAGCTTGTAAGATAGGCTCCTCAGAGCCCAGAGAGCACATGGGGCATTTCTCAAGCCTTAACTGCAGCCAGTCCCTTTGCCTCCAAAGCCCAGAAATATCCCTTCATCCCACCAGCTTCCTCAGCAGAGGTGGTTGCTAGTTTCCTTGTAAACCTGCTGCTCCAGCCCTCTCACCTGCTGCAGCTTATGGCAGCAATGCTCAAAATTGTGTCTCACCCCATCCATCTCAGCCCCCTTGTCTGCATGACCATTCGGTGCGTAGTGCTATTTAAAAGTCCAACCTAGAGCAGCTACCGCCTTCAGCCTCCTGTAAACCACCGAGGCTGTTTCTGCTTCACACGCAGCATTTTATGCAAATCATTTCTTACAATGTTTGGACAATTGCAACAATTTGTTTACCCTTCCCCATATGAGTTCAAAGACTTTTGTGTGGAATTCGGTGCTGACAGGTGGTGTTGAGTGAATGGTGGTGTTGATCAAAGTCCTTGCTCTCTACCAGACAAGCTTCTGCCATGTCCCACTCTGCCACACGTGTTGGTCCCATCTGTGGTGTAAGGCAGCTTCCCCAGCTGGCAGGATGGCTTGTCTCCATCGCCAGGGCTATTTCATCGCGGCCGAGCTGAGCAAGTGCGAGAGAAAGGTTGGGGCAGGAGAGCTCAAGCGTAGTCCCACCAAATTCATCCCACCTAGCAGAGAACAAACGCCCATCACACAAACGCTTTCAGTCCTTACTGGGGGCAGCCTGCTAACGTACAGGAAACAGGCCCTTTACACCCCAACCATCTGATAAATGACGAGGGCTGCAAGTCAAGCACGCAGAAGTATGGAAATCCCAGAATTAGCTCCCCTAAGCACGCTGCATTTACACCCTCGTGCCACGTAACATGCTGTGCTGCATAACTGCATGATCCACAAAGGTTCCTTCCCTGGGATGGCTGCGTTACCTTCATTGCTGTCCTGTGGTCAGAGCCTGCTCCGACATTCTGCTGCTCCATTTCTCCACCGACTGGTTCCAGTGCTCCTCACTTCACACTGAGCCCTTCAGGACTGTTAATTAAGCTGTTTCCTCAGCCACCTTTTCAGCTGAGGGGGTCGAGTTACCCCTATTTAACAGATGCAAAACAAGAGACAAAGAGAGATGTAGGTCATAAGTAGGCATT
>JAVJGJ010000060.1:64396513-64415975 GCA_035590215.1 Microhierax caerulescens | reverse complement strand
GTGAGGAGACAGCCTTTTCCATTCAACGCTCAGGACATGGCCCAAACCCTCTGCTCTGACCTCACTGGGTCACAGCCTAACCAAGTCCCCTAGAAAGAAATGCCCTAAACCGAGTGGCAAACTCCTTGGTACTGACTGAAACGCAGCAGAAGACTGGAGGATATATGGGAGACTGGGCACAAACCTCCCTGGGCACTGCCAGGACTCAGCTCCTGCCTGAGCCTTGGCTGGAATAGCAAATCATTAAACTGATGTAGATCCATCACTCTTCTGGTGCTGCCCGTGCTAGCTGCTGCTGCTGCTGCCACGCTCGGTTTCAAAGGGCACCTTCTATTCCTCTTTTGAGCCGGCTGTTTTCCTAGCGGGACGTTTTACTGCAGTGTGGCCACTTGCCAGAGAAGGGCCATCACCCGCACCTGCAGCACCGCCAGTGCTGCTGGAAGGTGTGTGGCAGGTGGGTAGGAGTCCATCGTATGTGTCCCCCCCCCGGAGAGGAGTGCATCGGCTCTCTCATGAGCAAAAAGCATGAGATGCCCGTGGCTGGATCACCTGATGTCCCACAGGGAGCTCCCGCTGACCACCAAAGAGGAAACTGACACTCGCAGGAGCCTGGAAATTCATTACCATGTATGTTCTGCAGAGGGAAATAAAGCCTGAAGGGGGAAGCAGCCCAGCAAGTGCTCTGCGTCCTTTCAGCAAAGCTTGATAAGAAGCACCTTGTTCCTCAAGGTATGAAGATTGGCTCGTGAGACCAGCTGAGAAATGGGTCAGGTCTGAGCCACCGCTGCAGGGCCTGGGCAGAAGGACACGCAGAGGGACAGCTGCCCGGCTTCCAGGGCTGCATGGCAGGTGATGGCAGCCAGACCAGACACTGCTTTGTCCACCAGCTTTGTTTCAGGTCCTGTCCTCACACATCCCTCTAGAGCACCTCAGCCAACAGCTCCTCCCCAGACAAAAACTTTGCCCGTAACAGATCCAATATGCTTCACAGTAAATAAGGCACCTGGCAGCATTTTGGGAGGTCCCAAAGACAGAAGCTATGGAAAGGGAGGGGAAATCCAGGAAGAAAGTATGAAACAGGAAAAGGACTAATGTCAGATATCCCTGGAGGTTAAGGGTTGGAAAAGGTGGCTACAGAAAGAGAAAACACATACACTAGAAAAGCAGTCACGTGCAGGGAAGACCTCCTCCTGTGCTGTTGTCACATTTAGGTCAAGCTCATCTTCTCCTCACCACTTCAGTGCTCCTGGCTGAGCGTGCATCTGTATCAGATGCTGAAAGCTTCTTTCACTTGTAGTTTGCATCAAAGTGGCCTCATCCACACTGGTAACGGGTAGGACACCAGGTGGGAAAAGACTAGGCACACCACTGCTCCTCTGAGACAACACTCAGTGGTGCTCACGTGTGAGACGGGTCTGCCCCAGTCCAGACCAAGGCACCTTCCCACTGCCTTTGTATCTAACAGAAACACAGCAATAGTGTCAGGGCTTGGTTAGGCGTATGAGGATGCTCTTTCAAGTCCTAACTTCTGAAGCACACCTGGCTGATTATCTTCTCAACCTTCACACTCCTGTGCTCGACACCGGCCAAAGCCCAGGGCAAGCTTTAAGCTTTCTTTCGGCTTTCCCAGCACATCAGTTAGGAGCCAGGCCAGGACCTGACAGAGACCCAACGGAACAATTCTCCACCTTCTTCCACGAAGGCAGCATCACCAAAAGGACATTGTGACAGCTCCCCCATCTCCTCCTCATCCCTGAAGTGAGTCCAAGCTACTGTACTGTAGTGTGAAACAAGAAGGACCAGGTAAGGATGAGATAGATGTTCTCCCTGTCTCACACCTCTGCCTTTCCAGCTGGCAAGCCACGGCCTGCCTGCCCTCTGCAGTGCAGCACAGAGCTGCTTCTTGCTTGGCAGTGGTCAGAGCTGCCTCCGAGGGTCCAGCTCCCCTGGGGTGAATTCCCCTGGCCTACACCTGCTAACACAGAGAACGACCACAAACCAGCTCTGGGATCGGCTCCACCACCCCACTCAGCCAGGAATGCAGTCGGCACGGTCAGACCTGGCACATGCTGCCATGGTGCCAAGCACTGCCCAGAGCCCACCGTGGCCTGACCCAGACAGAGCACAGAAGGGTGGCGTACGTAAAGGTAACATTTACTGAGAGATACAGAACTGAGTATTATGAAGGACATACATGGATGGAGAGGGTAGCGACACCACTGCGGAAGGCAGCTTGGACCCACTTCCCAGCACGCCAGGGAAGGAGCCAGACACCACCGGACAAGTAACACACTGGAGATAACTGTGGCATATGCGTTTGTAACAAACAGACCATCATAACATACATTTCTATGGGATCACATCTAGTGATTATATAAATCCATATAGAGATCGCTGTATAAAAACTTTGTAAAAAATACTTTAAAAAAAAAAGTGTAAAAATGTGCATTCAAAAGCACGGCCGACACGGACAGCTGGGCTGTAAACATTATACTGAGAGTGTGCTTATGGGGGGCGCCTGCGCCACCAAGCCCCGACAGGCCTGCCCACCAGACGGGGCTGCGTCAAGTGTTTGCGGTTCTTGGGTTTGGGTTTCCCTCTGGAGCATGCGCCAGGAGTGGCGGCAGCCTCCGGACAGGGCACCAGCGGGCACCACATGGCTGCTGCTCCTCTGCCTGCGGGCCCTGCTCCCCACGGGCGCGTGGTCCTCACTGGACGTGCTGCAGCATCGTGGGTCCCCGGGGCCATGAGCAGGCTAAAGGGCCATGATGAGGTATCACGGGGAGGTTGCCCTCACCGGAGCCACCAGCCCTGCTCCCGGGTTCAGCCTCAGAGTACATGGTTGACAGGTTCCTGATCTTCTCTGTCCCCGTATTTGTTTGGTCCATAGTTCCCAAGGAAGCCCGCTGGGTCCTGGCTGCACCAGGCCTGGGTGCACAGTTCTTCATACAGTACATACATTAGAGACCCTGGAAGACCCTGCGCCACTGTCTCCTCCTCTTGGCCCAGTGCCACCTTCACTTCTTCTCCAGCTGCTCCAGCAGTGGGTTGGCTTCACTCTCTGGCGTCTTGATGCTGTCTGTCCGCACGATGCAGGTGGGACGGTGCCGGTTCAGCATCAGGATCAGCTGCTGCCTCTCCTGTTTCAGCTCTTCTATCTGGGCCTTCAACTCAGCATTCATGAGCTCTAGACGCTCAGACTCCTAGCAGGACAGAAACACAACCACATGGGACTTTACTCCGGCAGCACAGGATACAAGGAGAAGCGATTTGGCCAACAAACCACCTCTGCTCAGCACTGCCACTCGGCCCCTGCAGCACAGAGGCAGCCCAAGGACGTGCGAGGCACCAGGTCCCTCCAGGCAGTTCATCCCCAGCCCTGCTGCCTTGTGTTACCTAGTGCCACAGCAAGGAAATAGTGTCACCTCCTAGGACAGGTCTCTGCCGAGCCACAGCAAAACCCCTGCCTGGCTGCTTCCCATGGTCTGGAAGGGTGTTTAGAAACAAACCCACGTTTACACCCTCCATCTGCAAGGATCTGGCCTTGTGAAATGGCTCCTTGTCTCCCGCTGTGTCATTTGCCCATGTCCCACCACCCGTTGCAGAAAAGCAGCAAGGTGCTGTGAGAGTTCTTCTGCCTTGGGGTCACGGGTTGAGAGGGCATCTGGCCTCTGGATGGGGAAACCTTCAGGAATTTGGGCAAGGGGCCAGCATGCTGTCAGCCCGTCGTCTGCCACACTGCTCCTGCTCCAGCACCGAGGCAGGGACACCATCAGCCCTCTCTCCCCCAAGCCCAGAGGCCACTTCCAGCCCTCTCCATCCCTGGTACCACAGGCAAAAGGATCCTGTGAGCTCTGCCTGGGCACACATGGCCACCACCTTCATAGCTCACGGGAAGCGGGGCAACGGGCCGGTATTTTCCCAGATAAGGGCACAGGAGGAAGGGGAGGCAGAGGGGCAGTTCTGGAGGGAGCACTGCGCACAGATGGGGCACCTTTCTAGGGAAGTACCCGCACCAAGGTCCCCGCTGTGTCCTAGGACAGGTCAGGGCACCCACCCGCTGCAGGAACTCCGTCCTCTCCTTCTTCTTGTTACGACATCGCGCTGCTGCTACTTTGTTTTTCTCCCGGCGCCTTTTCCTCCTCTCCTCTTCCTCATCCAGCTGCAATGAGATGGAGAAGCTCAGATCAGAGCCGGCAGGTGTGGGGCAGGGTGAGAGGTAGGGATGAGCACGCGGCAGCCCCACTGGTGACAGGGGTGGCAGCCACCCGTACCAGTGGCCACTAGCAGCATGGTCTAATCCTCACCAGGAACCAGGCACGCGGCTGCCACAGCCTCTAACTCCACTCTGTGGGGACATAGGGAGGGAGACCAGTGCAGTACCCACAGCTGGGGACCTGGCTGGCAGGGGACAGACTCTTTGCAGGGCTGCTCCCTCCTCGAGAGAGCGCAGGGACAAGGGGAATAAAGCTCCATCCTGCAAAGACGGGCACAGCTTGTCACGCAGCTCTGTGAGCACAGTCATTCAAAGCATCAGACGTGCAGGGAAGAGCAAGAAGCAGAGGAATTTGAAAGATTCCCCCAGCTGGGCCTAGCTGTTCCCTCCTTCCAGTACACAGGACTGTCTGCTGCAGCTGCAGCACTGGCTGAGTCACAGGGCCACTGCAGTAAGGTGGGGACAGGTCCTGCATCCCCTGTGAAGAAGCAGGACATGGCAGTGCCTGCGCTGTTCGCCATGACTCAGTTGCTCTGTGCTGTTTGACTCAAACCACGCAGGCCAGGCCAATAAGCCCTATGGTTTGGAAACCTATAATCAAAGTATTTAGGGATATTTATTACAAAGCCTGTGTGAATGGCCTATGGCATGCTTACATCTGAGAACCCAAACCAGCTCCTTCAAGAAAAATCTGAGTGCTGGAAAGCCCCATGAGGGCAGCATCCAAGTACACGCTCTAGCATGGCTAGAGAACAGGTCCCCAGTGCCTTCAACCATATTTGGCCTTGGACTCTGAAATTTTGAGATGTCAGACCAAACTGCCTCATTCCTATCAACTGACACCTGACAGCACACATCTTCTCAAATGCAGTGGCAGCAACATGAGCTTTATGAGCACTTCCACGGCTCTTTACACCTTCCCTAAGGGCAGCTCCAGCCTGAGAAGGCAGCCACATCCCTCCCTTCGTACCTCCCCAAGTTAGTGTGGTTGAGGGACACATCTCCCAGATGAGCCTCTCGCAGCACATCATCTGAGCAGCCTTGTTGCTCTAGTACCCGGGCTTAGTCATCCCAAAAGGAAAGTCAGAGAATCCCAATGCCAAGGCCACAAAGCGGTGGTGGGAGTGTGGGGCCACCAGATTACCCCACACATAGGTACACCAGTGCTGCCTGCAAGAAACAAAAGCTGCAGGTTCCATCACCCACAGCAAGCTGCACACTGCTAACATTCACAGAGTCCAAAGCCCACTAATCAAAACAGCTCAACGTGATGTCCAAGGACAGGACGAAGCGTTGACTCAGCAGAGTGAAGGTGAAGGGGGTACCTTAAGCTGCATGTCCAATATGCAGCATGTAGGGTGCTTTAGAAGACCATGTCCAAGCCTTACAGCGCTAATAGCTTTTGCACCTTCTCTAACTTATTTCCCAAGCATTACACCAGAGTTGCTGCTTTAGCCGAACCTAAAATATTAAGTAAAGTCACCTCAAGCTGCTACCACTCCTTTGCCAAGGCGGTGCCATGGGGCATCCTGCGCTACATTCACAAGAACCAAGATGGGAACTGCACTGATGCCCCAAGCACAGTTAGGCACGGCCAGCTCTCACGACATCCACGTAACTCAGATGTGGCAGGTGTTAGAAGAGACCAGGAAGGCTCTAACTCCACACTCTGCTGCCTTTTCCTTCTGGCAGGACCAGGATACCCCATAGCAAAGGCATAAGCAGCCCTTGCAAAATTTCCATGCAGAGTTTAAGAGGAGGCAGACATCAGGGTAGCCACCATTCCCCTCCACACATTTACTAACCACTCATCTAACCCCCTTAGATAGCTTCTCAGCCTTTCAGTTCGATTATTAGGAGGGTGCAGAGCGGGGACATAAACTCACAGCTCCAAACCTCAAGAAAAACACACCAAAACTTTCCTGCAAAGTACATCGTGGGTTGTAACAGGAACTGGAAGAGCAAACAGACCGCACAAGCCTCGGAGTATCCCTGGGAGCTACCTGACATTTCCAAGCCCTTTGCTCCATTCAGTGAGAGTCAAAGATTAAATGACCTGCCCACGTCTCCTTCAGCCTCCCCTCCACCCCACAGAGGGCCCAGCAAAGGGCCGTGTCCTTTAGATGGGTACGGATGCTCAAGGAGGGTGGCTCAGCACAGATAGTGGCACCTTGAACTCTTGGCTCTGCTCTTTGATCACAGCTCCTGTAACTTCAAGAAAACAGGTTTCCCCCTCTCTGCTTCTGCTTGATTTCAGTTCAGAAAGGTGACATGGCCCTGGTGTTGGGGGGGGGGTTAGGACTCTACTCAGGGACAGTGATGGTGTACCACCCCACAGCATGTCTCAGCAGCCAGTCTCCAGGGCAGCCCTGTGGGCAGAAGGTCCGGGGTTGCCTCCTGAATCACTTCAGTCAGCAGCATCGTGGACCGAGGTGGTCACCAGCCTGAGGGGCAGGGTTTGGTCCCAGAGGGAGCACCCCAGGTGGATTTAGGCGACAGAGGAATGCAGCCACACCTGCCTCCAGGTGCCCACCACACTGCAGGAAAGCCAGCGCCCAGCGCCCACCGGGTGGGTTTGGTGCACGCTCCCAGCACCAACACCCCAATACCAGGAGATGACAGTCCCCCCCAGCACAGCAGAGGCAGGTGGCCGTGCCGCAGCTGGCGGGGAGCAGCCTGCCCTCCCAGGCAGTGCACAGGGCATGGCGTGCCGTACCCAGCATCGCGGGCTCCGGCTCCCTGCAAGAAGAAAGCAGCTGCAGGCTGCATTGCAAAATGATGCGTGGGCAGCTTCTTGGCTACTCATGGGATAAGCAGCTACTGCTTCACTCCCCCAGGCTTTCGCCGCAAAGCCTGTGCCAGGGGCAGCTCCGTTTGCTGTCCTCAATTCCTCGGCTTCACAGGCCACGCAGGGGAGGAACCGGCCACAGGAAAGGCAGCCGTGTGGGGGCTGCTGGTGGATTTCCCCTTATCTGTCCTCCACGCGGTGTCTCAGCAACTGGCTCGCCACTTCCAGTACCTGCTGTGGGACGGAGTTGCGCCGTCCCTGTTATGCAGAGGCCAGTGAGACCACACATCCCCCTCCACCCGCCAAGCAAAAGCAGCTGTTGCAGGGCCAGCTCAGAGGTCCCCGAGACATCCCAGGGAAGGAGCTGTGCCTGGGAGGACAGCAGAGCTACAGGCTCCATTTTTCTTCCCCAACCCAGCATGCGCCCCGTTTGCTGCGTGATACCCAGGCCAAGAGCCTGGGACAGCGCTTGGCTTCAGCTGCCAACCCACAACCGCTTTGCCCATCGAAGGACCAAAGCCATCAGCATCCCTCAGGCCCTCCTGATGGCCCACCACAGCATCCTAGCCTCAGCTCCTGCCACTGCAGGGCTGCGCAGTCCTTCCCCAGGGGATCTCCATGCAACGCCGCGTGAGCCGGCTGGACACCCCCTTAGGCACTGGGCTCCCGTGCAAGGTGATCAGATGGACTCAGCTCCATCATACCAGTTCCGCCTGCAGGAGTCCACCGCAAGGGGTTGGGGGGAAACAACAGGCACCCTCCCCACAGGTGGACCTGGGTGCTGCTGAGCTTTTGCTCTAAGAGTTGAGCCAAATCAAGCATCAGCACCCTTCGGAGAGTGGCTGCTCCCTGGAACTGATGGTTTACACCAGGGGTCCTCAAACCTTTTAAACAGGGGGCTGGACGTGTATTAAGTGGCAGGCAGTCATCTGCGGCTGCTTGGTTCCCCCCCCAAAAACCCCTGGCAGTGGGGAGGTCTGTAAATCCCGGGGGGCTGGATTGAGGACCCTGGGGGGCTGTATCCAGCCCGTGGGCCATAGTTTGAGGACCCCTGGTTTACACCCTTCCATGCACAGCTCATCACAGGCAGCTTCTCACATCATCTACCACCTCCTCACTGATGTTTTCAGAGAACGCAGTCACCCTCACACGGCATCATCTGATGCCTCATGCAGGAGGACACCCTCACTGTTCAGAAGGGTTGCTTATTCAACTTTCTGACAGCAGCCACCACCCTCACCAAAGTGGAGCCTCCGAATTGACATGTGGAGGTACAAACACTCACCACTAGTACAGCAAGGGTCAAGGAGTCAAAGACTGGACAACCAACACACAAATTAATCACACAAGGAAAATTCCATGCAAGCGTCTCCCAAGTCCCTGCAGCCTGGTCCCGACATGCCAGCCTACAATACTGAGCAGAAGCCACCAACCTTCCCTGTCCCAAGGTGAACCCAGGCCCCCCTGAGGAGAGGGGCAGGGGCAGCCCCAGCTGATCTGAGTCACCACTATCGTTCAGCATTGCTCACCCACATGGCTTGACCCGTGGGGAAAAAGGTAACACCAACACCAGCAGCACCAAAGACTCGTTGGCAGCAGAGATGGGATGAAAATACCATACAAACCCTCTGACAGGCTGCTCGGCCTCTCCTTTGGGTGCATGCCCCAACCTAGGAGCACGCTGGCTGCACCAGACCCCATTCCACAGTCAGGGACTGAGTTCAGCCAGCTGCCAACAGCTGCATGGGATCGGTCAGGTCTGGGACATGAAGGCCACTACTCCCAGCCCATGCTGCAGGGACACAAATTCAGGCACGGGGAAGAGGCAGCCAGTGGAGCAGCTGCCAACACAAGTGCACATCACCAAACAGGTGGCGTGGCATCCTTATAGAACACGTTGCTGGCCACCCTGGTAGGAAACACGAGCACAGGCAGGACAGAAACCCAGGCAGGTGCAGGCAATGGCCCCGCAGGACCATCTGTAGCCAGCAGCCCCCGAGACTCACCTCACTTTTCACTGGCTGGGGTCTCTTCCCAAGTTTCACCTCCAGAAAGTGGAGCGGTGAGATCATGGCCCCGATGTTGCGGATGTCGGCGCACTTCAGCTCCTCGGCGGTCAGGGCTGTGCCAGGCAGTCCCGTCAAGGGGCCGAGCCCAGGCAGCGCGCCAGCCGTCAGGGACGGATCAGGGATCTGCCCTGGCATCATAGCAGGGGAAACAGCTTCGTAGGCTGGAGGGAGAGCAAGACACAGCCTGTTACAACCCAGCGACAGGGTCTCATGACACGGCACAGGCCAATTCTGTTCTACAGTCCCATCATCTAACAAGAGCGCCAAGCAGGGAAGAAGCCGCTCTTGCCCAGGGATGGCAAAGGCAAGGACTAAGCAGAACCTCTGTGAGAGAAACTGAAAGTTTATGACACCTGCTAGAAAGGATATGCTCCTGGTGTGTAAATCAGGAAAGGAAGAGACCTGAGAGGCAAAGCACCAGAACAGGAGCTGGCTGCAACAACAGTGATGTGGTCCCACGGACTACTGGTTTCGGCACACCTTTCTCTGGAGTGCAGAAGGTGAAGCTTTGCTCTTACCTGAGTTTTGATTAATGTGCACGTTATTAGGACAAGAAGAAAAATAGCACAAAGGGGAACACAATATGCCTTAGGCTGGATTTCTTCTGGGCAGGCTGAGCCTGCTGGTCAGGGCTGGGACACAGCACACAGCAACCAGGGATAAAACCACAAGAGAAAAACTTGTCACTGAGCAAACATCTCCCAGCACAGAAATGAGGAAGCAAAGGCTGGAGGGGAGGGGAAATGGAGCAAGGTGCAAAAGGTTGCTTCTATCAGGAAAGAGAAAAAAATTGCAGCACAAAGTGAGAATAGGATCGGGACAAACTTTGGAAGTCACTTACAGGCAGAAGAAAGCGAGTTACCAGGAAATATGAAGAACAAGCAGCTAAGAGATAAAGAAATACAGTTATATCTTAAAATGGAAAGCCCACAGAGCAGAAGCTGTTGTATTAGCCAAAAAGCAAAGGGAACAGGTGGTTGTTGGCTGCAGCACAAGTACATCCCTGCTTGTGTAACTGGCCTGGGACACTCACAAGTAACCCAGTTCCAACATGCAGAGTCAACTTCTGTCCACACAGCAACCATTCCCACACACATGCAACACAACTCAACCACAGGCCCCAGTGCTCGTGCACAGCTCTCCTTGCTCTGCCCAGCCAGACCAGTCCCAGCACAGCCTGAGAGCCTCCAGGCATCCACCCCATCCTGCCCCTGCACCTGGAAGCACCCACACAGCAGGGAGAAACAGGCTAATGGAGCGGACCCAAAATCCCATGGAGCAACATTCCATAACCACCACAGCCAGGCACAAGGCAGGGTTCAACGAGCAGCTGAATGAGAGTTGAACAAGGGCAAAGTCATAGAAGAGGGGTCCACTAAAGACCACCAGTCAACACTGGTCTGCACAAACTCCTGGAAGCTTTGACAGCACCATCTGCCAGAGTGAGGTGGTGCATTAAGCATGGCATAACATGCACTTGCCCTGCTCTTTCCAAGGCATCCACTCTGAGCTGCTGAGAGAGCAGGTGACAGGTGATGCAGACTTTTGGTCCAGGCAGTACAGCTGTGCACGCACACATGGTCAAGCCAGCTGCCACAGTTGCTCAGCACTTGCCATCCTGGGGTTACAAATCTATGTCAGTACCAGGCTGAAAACTTGCCTAAAGCTGCGTGTGGGACAGGACTGTTGGACCATGGAGTCTCAGAACAGCTGAGGTGGGGAAGGACCTCTGGAGCTCACCTGGTCCAACACACACACACCAAGCAGGGTCAGTGGGAGCAGGCTGAACATTGAACAGGGTTAATCATGACAAGCAGAGAGTTAAGGATTTCTTGATGCTGGTACATCTCTACCCAGGAGATTATTTGGTATATTTGTTAATGTGAGGGAACAGGAGATGAGCAGCAGAAGGGAAGGAAAGCAAATCATACAGGTTAGTCAAGGTTAGAGAGGCTAACGCAAGCTCCACAGCTGCCAGCGCAGATGCTGTGCAAGCCATACTGGCAAGGCAGACAAGGGGATTTGCATCAGAGAGTGCCTATAAGCCCCAGTATGCTGAGCTGTCATACACTCTAATCTGCCACCCAACAGGTCCAGGTGTCAGCATGAGATGTCCCCTGGCAGAGTTTGCTCAGCAGATGGCAGCGGTGACCAATGGGATTTGGGAAAGAGCATGGAAAGCAAATGCAGCAAGACTGTGACCCTAAAGAGGTGGTGAGCAGGGATCAAGTCGGTGAGCAGGGATCAAGTCATCTGCTCCTGTCACCCTTCAGGAGGAGAGACCAGAAAGGGGGGAGCAGGCCAGTGCTCAGCAGTGCTTGGGGGGGGGTGATGGAGGCTGAGGCCAGGGGAGGTGATCTGCACAAGGACATTAGAGCCTGAAAAGGAGAAGATGGGAAAGATAGCAGAGACAGTGACTTTGAAGCAAAGTGATACCACTCGATGAAGTGGACTCCTGTCCATCTGGTGCCAAAAGAGAAAGAGAAAATTATTGGTAATGATATTTCACCTCCAAAAAGACTACACATCAACTTGTTGAGATTGTAAGGACCTAAGCTGGTCCAAACTACACATTCTTCCACAGCGATCTCTAAACAGACAGCCGTAATTCCACAGCCACAGCGGCTGCTTTGTATGGTGTCAGGAGGTGCCTGCTTGCAGCCAGGCTCTGAAGCTGCACGCTGCCTCCCCCCCCTTCAGGCTCACACATGGCCAAGATGCTTCACTCCTCCAGAAGCCGGGCACCATCCTACCCTAGGCCGCAGTCCAGGCAGAAAAATGCAAAAAGTTATTTAGGGACTGTGCCTAAAACCTTACCACCCTCCTCACTGCCCCTCTCCAGTGGGAGAGCGCAGCGGCATGGCAAAGGCGAGATGACTCCAGAGGCTCTTCCCAGGACATACTGCCACAGGCCTCAGCTGCATGGAGTTAAATTCACCTGCCATTCTGAGATGGCTTTATGCACTGCAGAGTTAGCCATTTCCCAGCCGCTGCCACGAAGCCGACATGCTGCGGCACTGGGATGAAGCCTGCTAGCAGCAGCACACCCCTGGCCAGCTGCTGCACACCCCCTCACCAGCTATCCCATAGAAGTCCATCCCCAGCTGGAACAGTTTGGGCTTAAGTGAAAATAATAATAAAACCCCAACAGAATCAGTAGCTAAAGTATACAAACACTTCTTGAAGTCTCCCTCCTGCAAATACCACATGCGAGCTGCGATGGCACACGCTGATTCAGGGCTCCAACCCACCCTTTCGCAGGCTTCAGGCTGGGACCTGACTGGAGCCCAGCACTGGATGCCTAAATCCATTCTGGACTTGGGGGACCTGGTTTTCATTTGTTGTCTTCCATCATAAGATGCAGCTGACAGCACCCAGGCACTGGGCTGGCCAGTCCCCATCCTCAGCTAGACTGAATTCAGGGTCACTGCGACTGATGACATGAGGAGGGAGGAGAAACCTGGCCACTGAGCATCTCACTGCACTCCTGAGCCTGGGGCAGCTCCTCAGGGACAGCTGGCTAAAGATTTCAGAAAACATTGTGTTTTCTCTGGCCCACCTTTTCCCCTCTACCTCTTTGATCGGATACCTTAATATGCTTGAAATAGCCCCTGTAGTAGTGTGACATGTGGCACTGGTCGGAATGAAGGAGCTGGCCCACCTAACGTGCTCTAAAAATTTATCCTGGATCCAGGAACCACACTGCCAAAGCCCACATCACACCTGCATCAGTGTAAACTAAATCTAAGGCTGTTCCAACCAAAGTGTCAGGAGCCACCCGGAAGAACATGAACCTGCACATTAAGGCGAGCTGAGAACTAGGTGGGAAGAGGGAATTAGCTTCTACAAGTGAGATCTTGCTCAAGGGGTCATGAAGCTCAGGAGCACATTGAGACCTGCCAAGAGTCAAGCAGAGTTAGGCCTTGGAGAAGTATGTAAAACCATTCCCAGCAGGACTATAACCATGGAAGTAAGGATGGAATAAAGAGAGGTGCCATCCCTCTCTGCAGAGCAGCGGTGCAGTGAGAGACCAGCACCCCCGGTGCTCAATGACCCTCAGCCCCAGGCACTGCCACTGCCTGCTCACCGGAGGGACTGTTGTTCCGCTGCTTTTGCCTCTTCCTCCTGTAAGAGAAGCTTTCCTTTCATCCCAAGTCCCACATACTTTCATTTTCTTTTCTGATTAACGCTACAGGTAAGACACTGTACTACGATCATGTCAAAAAAGCCAAAGCATGTCATTCTATTTGATATTTTGGTCTTCTTCCTGAGGCTGTTCCAGGAAGGTGTCGACAAGCCTGCCTATAGCTCCACTATATTCCTACCATGTTTGCATCGTAGGGCAGAAACAACTTTGAAGTTCAACATCTGAGTTAAACCTTTAATTTGCAATTCTTCAATACCCACATCATGCTGGATGGGGTGAATAGAGCTGGTGCCTTGCCAATTCCCGATTTCTTTCTGGATATTCCCTTGCAGTGTTTGTTATTTCTAAGGCACATGAACCAACTCACCTCTGTATTCCTTCACTTTCTAACACAGGGCTTTAGCTGGGATTATTATTAATTTTTTTTTCTTTCCAGAACTGATTATTAACAGTCTTTTTTTTTTCCCCCCCTGTCGATGCCAGACAGTCTTTCAATGTCTCCTTACATGAGCCGAGAAACATTGTGTCCTCAGCAAAACCTAGCCTTCTGGTGTCCTACGGCTGAACCACACAATTCCTGCATTGTACCAGCTATGCTTTTTCACATAATGAAGCCAACAGCAAAGCAAAGCACTGAGAGGAAAGAGAGTGTGTAGTCTTACATCTGACACTGGGATCTGTGTGACGCCAGCTGCTCAAGTTTACATTCGCTGTAGCCGTGCCTTCTGCACCGATGCTATTCATCATTCCGTGCCACAACATCAAGATGCTCCAGAGTGAATCAGGAGACAGAGAAGGCTTTCTTAAAACTTCAGTTCGGTGATAAGCAGCTTGTGTCATTCAATGCTCTCTTCAGCAACTATCCTTGCAGCAAAAATCTGGTCAACACGTGATTTCATGGGTCAAAATTCAGTTTGTATTTCCTTAGCTTTGCCTCTATGCTCCCCTTGTTCTGCTTAAAATGCTGTAACACAAGACTTGACCTCTTGCTGAAATGTCTGTAAACCCTCCTAATTATTGCAGTCACTTTTGCATCCTTGCTTTGGCACTGTTGTTGTTGTGGTCTCGGTCAGCCTCAGGTCAAGCTCAGTTATTTTATCAGCAGCCTCATCCACAGAGATAACAGCACCGCTTCCTTGGCTCACCTTGGTTTTGCTGCACCTTTCCCATCAGTGAAGAGCATTTCTGTGCTTCATCCCCCAATTATGTCCTTATGGTGAGTGGTCTGTGACACTGGTTGGTTCAATATTTCTTAAAGGCAGTGCCCATTACTCTAAGTTTTTCTCCTGGAGCCTGTGACCTAGCGGGAGGAAGCTTTACCAAGTCGTTACTGTCCCATACAGTTGCTCAGCTTCCTCAGTGACCGTCCCTGCTTACCCTCCTGTTCTTTCTCCTGCAGTTCTAATCTTCATCTGCTCATGGTTTGGGTTTTTTTTTCCTTCCCATATTGATTTTGTTACTGCTTAGGGTTTTTTTGAAGGAGCTGATGTTTGCACAGCAGTTACGGCATAAATCTAACGTGCAGCATAAATCTAACGTGCGTAGGCATAATCCACGTAACCCAGTGCCTCTGGGGGCTTGTACTCTGGTTGCTAGCCTGTAATCACACCTCTCCTGCCACCTCTTCAGTGCTATTCTTACCCACAGACAAAAACTGGCACAGGAATGCCTATCTGTGTTGAAATCGTACATTCATTTCCTTGTGCAGAAACTGCCATAGTTTGTATCCAATGTTCCCCCAGGACCATCCTATGCATCCTCACTTATCCAGGGATGCTTTTTTATAAACCCAATGCAGTTGCTGTATCAACAGCATCATTGTGCAGATAGGACCATGCCACCCCAGAGCAGGCTCCAACAGTCACATTTCAATTTAAATTGCCATTCCTGTCTTATCTCTGCTGTCAGCCTCCTTGGCAAGAGTGAGGGCTGTTTGCAACCTTATTTTCAATTTTGCCGTCTATAAATCACGGTTTCTTCCAACATAATCTATTTTACATGCTTTGACATCTGCAGTGGTTGATCCAAGTACCCTTCTGATGCTCAGAGAGCCAGTCTAGCACCTAATATTGCCAGCCAGCAGATTCTGACACTAAATACCGGCATGTTTCTTTTTTTGTCTGTGTTAAGCGAAGGCTGCCCTACCAGCCCTTCTCTGCGCTCCTGCAGGACCAAGGCCATGCTTGCCTGTCGTTCTCTCACTCCAGGCTCAACCTGGGCACCTGCCATTACTTGTCAGCTGCCATGCGTCAGAGCACTGCCAAAGTCTGCAAGCCACCATACAAGCAATCTTTGATCTCTTCATTAGTGTGTTAGCACTTAACGTACTGTCACCATTCGTACATACTGTCTTGAAGCACCTAAGTCATGGCAATCGGCCTTTCATCTGCTCCTGGCCAACACACAATAATTCTGCTGCAGAGATCAGAAGTAGTGCTATCATCCATGAAAAGCAGCTTCTGGTTCCTTAGATTTTACTATGGCTTTATTATCATTTTCTACCTTTTCTTCGCTCCTGGCTATCAAGTTTGCTCAGCCTGTATATCACACATTGCAACTTTCTAGTTCCTTCTGTTAGCAGAAGGATGATTTATAAGAAAGCCCTTTCCTGACATGCCCAACTTCTCATGCCCCAAGAATGTGACTTCCTAAACAAAGACAGGGCAGTTGGCTATCACTGCTCTGAGGCACGGAGCCGCTTGCTTTTTTTCCATCTGGACTCTTTGGGCTGGGGAGACTGCAGGATGCTGAGGGTTAAGAGCCGACAATCAACTTTCTTCCACTTCCACAAGATGCATCCCCCAGTGAGTGCCAAATTAAGCATGCCAAAAGGCATAAAGTCACTACCTCATATTCCCAGTGCCACAAGTACCTAGCCATGCAATTAGTTTTCTTCTGTTGCCTAAACTGCAATAGTCTCCCGTTCCCACACAACTGCTATCTGCTCTAGATGCACCTGGTTTTGACTAGTACCTTACAGCAGGTCGTCCCGTCTCCTGCCTAGCTTCTTCTGGTCTGCATTGTTAGAAGCAGTAACTTGCAGTGCCAGTGGCCACGCCGATCAGTATCAAAGTTATTTGCCAACCATCAGAACACAGCAGCAACCAAGCCCCTTGGTTGTAACCTGTCTTTTCAGTACCCACGCAGCAGCGCTGGCAAACGGGGTCTCTAACAGCCACTGCGCGTTCATTCGTTCCTCTGTGAACCTGGCGATGCCGAGGGACCCCCCACCTGTAGCATACTGAAGAGCTGCAGTGACACCCGCTGGGGTAAAACTGTGCATGCCCTCTCTTCACCAAGGACCTAACCTTACGTAGCGGTTCATGGCATCAGGAAGATTCCCCTTTAAAGGCCAGTTTAAGGCACAAGCACGGCATGGCTTACCAAGTGCACTGAGCTGCAGCATGCCACCTCAGTGTGCTGGACACCATAGTACCCCACTGCCTCCACACCCCCACTTCCAGGAGAGAGACAGCTCCTACATCAGGTCCTGAGCTTGCAGGGCCAAAGAAGCATCTGTGCCCTTCCCCCCAGCTGCTGCCCTTGCTGTTCCCTTCCTCCCACAGCTAACACCACACAGTGGGAGAAGAGCTGCAGGGTTTGTGAATGCTGGTACATATGAGGCACCGTCCCAAACTCCCAAAGCTCCAGTGAGAGGGCTGCAGGGCCATGCTGCTAGAGAGGAAGGAGCTGTGAAGAACAGTTCCTCAGGAGATGGAAGTCTAAACCCATTTGTGCATGGGAACAGTCTGGCTCAGTCCTGCACATCTAGTTTCATGCAGATGGCAAGAGGAACATCCGAGTCATTCACAGACAGGCGGCTATGAAAAGCTTTCTGAAAACAGGAACGCAGAGAGCCTTGCTGCCTCCCTCCTCTTCTCCATCACAGAGGCATGCAGCTCCCTACAGGGCACCCACGGGGCAGCCCAGAGCAGACAGCCTCTCCTCAGCAGAAGCACAATTTTGTAGCCCCCAATTCAACTGATTTCCATCGTCAGGCCCCCACAACTGCCTGTCCGATGCTTTGACTCCTTATCTCCATTATGAGGAGGGGAAGACACTGGCCTGCCAGTCCTCAGCTTTAGAAATAACGCCCTCTTTGCCATTAGCAAAGCAGTCTGCTCAGTCTTTCTTTTTCCCTGAGCATTTTCCTCCATACCTTCACAGGATAGTAAAAAGCTCTAGTTTAGCATTACACTGCCCCCACCACTGCAATGCAGCGATTGACTTGTAAGCAACCTGTGACAGCGGGGTTTTGTTCAGCACCTAGCACAGCAAGGCTTCTCCATTGCAATAATTCATTGTGATAACTGAAAAAAAAAATTCAATTAATTATCACAGTCTACTATTAGCAATTGCCACTAATCATTTCTGGCAGACATTTAACAACGTTGCACCACCCGCTGGATGGCAGTACAGAGCAGGGGGGTAAAAGCTCTCCCGTTTCTACCTGAAGCAGCTCAAAGTGGTTTGAGGAAGGAGTATCCTGGTCTGAGCAAGGCTGCAGCTCAGACGCTGAGGTTAATGACCGACTTGTTGAAATCCCCCAGGACCTTCCATGACCACATGTGGTCAGGGCTGGAATCTTCAAGATGACAACTCTATTCTGGCACAGAGCTCTGCCCTGAGGGGCCAAGGATGGACTCAGATCAGAGGGCCACCCCCCCTACAAACGACTCAAAATTCTGCCCTGAATGCCAGGGTCATCCACAAAGACCTCTAACCCATATAAAGACCAGCTCTGGCTAGTTTGCAATGGTCCTGCTCGGTTGAGAGGCCCATATGGACCCTCAGTTCCCTGGCTGCACATTAAAATAGTCTGCAATGTTTGGACTGATACTGTGGACAGCCCAAGCAACTGAAAAATCCACGCAAGCAGCTAAAGACAGATGGCACCAGCCCATGCCCCCTCCTTGCTGCACTGGCACTATGGGACACATGCAGGCTGGCAAGGGGTTCACGCTACACACCATGAGTGTCTCCATTGCTCTTAGGGCCAGGTCCACCCGGAACAGCCTACTGCAGTGAAAAGGCCCTCTCAACAGCTTCTCACTCAAGACACTGCATACTGCCAAGTACCTGGCCCAGGCAATGCAACTGAAATAGCAAACACTAGCACTGGGAAGGAGACCACAGAACAGATGCTCAGCACCGTCCACACTTGAGCAGCTAGTTGGACACGCTGCTCAGATGGAGAGGGCAGTAGGAGGCAAGAGGCATGAGGGAATATCTACTCTTCCTTGGCAAGGACCACAGCACAGAGACCTTTGCATCCTAAGGACCACAGCACAGAGACCTTTGCATCCTGTGAGGAGGGAAACGCTCAGTGCTCAGCCATGAAGAAGAGGGAGAAGCATCCGTGGGTGTCTCAACAAGGTGACAGAGGCAGCAACCCTCACTCTCTGTTAACTCACTCTCTGAGTAACTCTCAGCAGATCGTGTCAATCCCCCAGATCCCAGGAACAACCAGTTGCTGTGTGACACAGGGATGGTTTAGATGGTGGCTCCTGCACCCACCTACTCATCCCCCAGACGAGCAAGGTTTTTGCTTTTTTAAAACTGCTACAAGCCTTACTAAAAGTCTGAACTCCAACGACTGGCATTCCCAGATGTCCTCATACAAGCACTCCCCAGCAAATTCCCGGTGCAGGCTCCAGATCGAGTTTTTCATGAAAGTTTTGCTCACAACTAGCTAAAAAATCCTGGTCTGAGCTGCAGAAGCATTTGTTTCTGCTGAGCTCTCGGAGTCCAAACACACACACACGCACACACACACACTGTTTGGCAGTGGTTGTGTTCCAGGGCTGGTAATGCAAGCCATGGAGCTGGCTGCCAAGACAAGCAAGAGAACGAGCCAGGCCCTGTTTCATTGGCCACCATACGCTGCATATGGCCCTGGAACCAGCCAGCACAGTGTTCTCACCCTCCTTGAAGGCATAGGAGACCCTGTGTTTTCAAATACACCTCCACAGGGCCTTCATTAAAAGGAAAATGGAAACATAACGTGGCTCTTGCTCTCTTGGTATTTCTCCCTTTCCCCTAATTTGCTCTCAGACCCGTTTCCCTCCCATGGAAAAAGCAAAGCGCCTCCCGGAGCAGACCGTGCAAAAGAATGCAACTTCCATTCAACTCCATGCCTGACTGCTAAAGCGGACTTGGGACCGCGCGGTGGGGGAGCCCCGGGGCCCCTTCCCTCCCCCGGGCCCCGCGGGGCGGCCCGGACCGGCAGTGCGCCCCCCCCA
>JAVJGJ010000060.1:64370621-64389422 GCA_035590215.1 Microhierax caerulescens | reverse complement strand
TCTGGGGGTTTTTTTGGTATATGAATTACGTAGCTTCTTTGCAGTACCCTAAGCTTCCTTTGCTGCTCTACTTTCTTCCCTGTTCCCACAAAACCTGCCAGCCCTCTCCCAGGCTTCCTACTTCCAACAGACTAAAAGAAGGTCCTGTGATTTTTTCTGGGTCTTTGCACTTCACATTTTCCCCTTACCTGCCAAATTCCTATCTAACGTTTTCCCTGCTGCAGCCTGTGCTCCTGCTGGCTGCTCCAGGCTTGGATGTTCATTTTCTGAAGGATCTCTTTACCTTGAATAACCTCTCATGCTTTGTGTCCTAGACAGACGGGGGGTGTGGGTGTGGGGTGGAGGTGTCCTTCCCTTCCTCTGGATATTGCTGCCTGCTGCAATAGTGTTATTAATAAAAGAGCCAATGAAAAAGCTCTCCTTGATACTTATCCAAAACTCTTTCTCTCCACCATGCCCTCTATCCTCCTTCCCCATTTCATTCCTCCACCATCTCTTCCTTACCCTGCTCCCCTACACACTTTTCTTTCCCACTTTCCTGGTTTTCTTCATCCCTCCCCTTGTACTCCCTCCTTCTTTCACTGCCTCCCTTCTTCCCTCCCTCTCCTTGGCTCAGTATTTGAAATCCCTGCCCATAGCGACGAAAGGAAAAACAACAACACAACACTCCAGCCTGAGGAGGCCAGAGCACGGGATTCCTTCCGAGAAAACTCAGAAACCAGGGAAAAGAGGGAAAGCAAACAGTGAGACCAGGAAGAAGTCTGAAGAGAGCAAGGATATTTCAAGGGAAGGGGATGAGCTGGTATCTCAGGGAAACTTGGTGGGGTCTGAGACAAACACAGAGGCACAATCACGGGTCCAACCCAAACCCAGCAGAGCAAGTCCTGCTTTCTGGGGGCAGGAGCTGGGTCAGGAAGCCCAGTTCCCACAGAAGGAGCCCCAGCACGCAGTTCTGCAAAGGACAGAGATAACTGTACGGATGGGGAGGAAAGAGAAAGCAGTGACTTGCTCTAGGGTGTGGATGGGCTAATGCCCTGGGCCACAAACAGAAGTCCCTGCAGCAGAGGGAGAAGGGCTGGTTTCCCCCAGGGATGGTGGGGAATTCTCCATGCCAAAGTGAGACTGTGGGCCCGGGGCTGAAGGGTTAATACCCCACAGGAGGGCCCTGGGGAATCCACTGTAAATAGGTGTGGTTTTCTCTGCAACTCCAAGAGGCATTTTCTCTCTGTACCAGTCTGGACAGGTGAGAAATCGGAAGAAGTTGGAGCCTGTGCTTCCCACTAACACAAAGCAGGGCTGTTAGTACAGGTCTCGATGTTTGTTTGCACACTCCAGCCTGGCTGCTTAACTCCGTAGTACCCGGTGCCAGGAATCTCTGGCAGTCAGCATGGTGGTCCCCCGGGTACAAGCACCTGCCTGTTAATAGAAAGCCACAGATTAATGGTGCAGCACAAGGAGCCTCAGTCACTCATTGCAGAAAGGATAAATTCGGTGATAAGCAAAAGAACCAGTTGCAGTATGTGCAGGAAAGGCAACTCTCTTCCTTTCACCTCCTCCCGTATCTCATGGACCTGCACCCCTTACCCCCAGTATTGCACTCAGCCCTCCTTCCTTGCCCCATCGCTCATAACTGCCCTCCCCAGCGCACTGCCTTGCCCTCCCCACACCGCATCTCCACGCCAAACTACAGGAATCTTGTTTCTTTCCACAAGCCAACCTCCTCTCTTACCCTGGCTCTGCAGCCTGCCTGATGCTAGGCAAGGATAACCAAGAACCAAAGTTTTCAGTCACCTCTGCTCCATTTTTAATTCAGAACATTTGAACCTTGAGGATAATTTTCCCTTCTTCAAACAGATTTTAAATATAGCTGGCTCTCAGTAAGGTAGAACTGGAAGAGACACTGATCACTAAATTCAGCCACAAGCTCACAGCATCATTTATATAACCCCCTTCATAAACTAACCAGGCTCAATCTTGAAAACAGTTAGGGTTTTGCTCTCCCTGTTACCACTAGAAAGCTGCTCGAGGACCCTACTGCTATGAAAGAAGAAATATTCTGTCTCCAGCCTGAATTTGCTCATTTCCATTTCCTCTGGCAACGAAAGACAGCACCCAAGCAGCAAAGTGCTGGGTAGGATGTAAGTCTCAGAACAGAATTCAAACAAATCAGATTGAATCACAAAGAATAACACCAAGGAACGAAAGCAGAACTGTTTGCAAAGCAATTAATCTCATGCTTGGAAGTGCTGAATCCCCCAGCCATTTCAGACCCCAAAGGCTCCTCAGCCCTAGGGAGTCCCCACATCCCTTTGATTCCCCAAATGCATATTAGAGTCATGACCCCGCTGTGTCTCTGTACCAACAGCTCTTCTGAAAACTGCTTCCCAGAAAAGTATTTGCATGAAGATTAAGCCCCCACCCAGTTCCCCGAGTCCCACCTAGCCTAGCTGCTGCCGAACTGCAGCCGAGCTTCAGCCCAGGAAAGCTGCAAGAAAGAAGAATACCAGTGTCTGCAGAGAGTACAAGGCACATATTGTCCCGATTCAACCTATAAAAAATACAACCTATAAAACAGTAAAAAGAGCTTGCAGAGGGCTGAAAGCTCAAGGAGAGATACTACAAAGCCCTGGGAAACAGAAACTGCAGGTGCTGAACCCTTCTTCTGCCCGCCGCGCATAGACACCACTGAAGTCAGCAAGAAGTTGTTTATTTCAGGCTTTTGGTCAAGTTCCATTCACAAAAAGCCAAAATGGTGATGCTAGACACAAAGGCATGTCATATCCCAGCAGAAACATGGCTCCCCAGCTTACATGGGTAGATACAGCCGGGTCATAGATACTTGCACTGAATCACAGATTCCTGTCATCCAACTGTGGATGAGGATAATGGGAAATACAACAGAAGAGATGGGGGAAACCATCTGCTCCTCTCGCTGTAGGCTTTGTTTGGGATAAAACAGCACTTATTTCCAAGGCAACAAATTGCAGTGTCATAAACAACAGAGGACCAGGAGATGCCTGCAGGTTGGAAGCTCAGAGAAAGAAGGTCCTTCCTTCACGGAGGCACAGGCGGACCGAGCAAAGATGAGGCAGGACTCTGAGCTCTTGCCCAGAGCACTGGTTTTGCCAGTATCACCATTCCAGACTGCTCTCCTGCTCCTCTCAAGTACAGGGCACCCTTGTGGCAGGGCCCCAGCTAGTGACCCTGTAGTCCTGCTGGTGGTGTTACAGCCACAGAGGGGCTAAACGGCCTTCCAGCTTGGTGGGGCATTTATCTGCAACCTGGCTGAAGGAACAGCCACAAAAACCACAGATGCGAAGGGTCTTTCTGGTGCCCAGTATCTAGAGCTACAAGTGGTTGTGGCCAGGTCACAGCAGAGAAGTTGCTGGGACAAAACCCATTTATTCTGCTGCACCTTCCTGTGACAAGTGCTCAGACCAAAGCAGGGAACGGTAAAGCTGACAGCCTGACATGAAGGAGACAGAGCTGGACACCTGTAGGCTGAGGCTGAGAGAGGCATAAGCAGAACACACTATATTGGCATGACCTGCTGTAGGATTGTCCTCCCTCCAGTGTGGTGACCCTTCTGGAGCATAGCTCCTGGGATCATATAGAAAACAAAATGCAGCTGGACCTGGGAGAGACCAAGGTGGATAGAAGATGGAGGAATAAAACTGCAGCAGAAAGAGAAGCCTTCTTTAGGGGAGGAATGAGGCTGAGCAGGAGGAACAGGAGTGATAGGTACAAGTGACACTGATTTGTCTAAGCCACTAAGTGCTAAAGAGATAACGCCCTGCAGAAAAGCACCACCAGTTCAGGAGAAAAAGATAAAATAGAGGAGAGCTGGGCTATTTACTGGGGATGGAGTATATTCTTGGTGGGGCAGGTGGACCAGCTAAGCACATAAGTTCAATTAATGGGGCTAAAATGCAGGGCGCAATGAAGAGCGAGGAGGTTATTGGGTGAAGAGAGGGAAGCCAAACCAAGAGGACGAGGTAAGAGTGGAACTCCAGTAACAGAAGGCAGAAGCTGTAATCCCAGGAGATACAAGCTCCAGGGATTTTGACAGCTTAAGTGTCTGTTTAAAATGCAGACTTGGGATCCAAAAGACCTGAGTCCATCAGTCTCTGTATGTCCACCTGCAGAATGGGGATGCCTTAAATTTGGCATCATTTGCATCGTACCCAGGGAGCTTGAAGACTGGTGTGCCTCTCTCCCACAGCACCACTGCTGCAGTTCCTGAGATGCTCACCCCATGTCCTCCCAGCACTTCTGGGACTCTCAACCCTAACATACAGCAGAGGCGCTCCCACAGTGGAGCCAGGTGAGTTCTGCTCCTACGTGGCAGAGAGCAGACCCCAGAGCTGAGGAAAGGCACTGGGCAGAGGGCACAAAGAGAAGCAACAGCAGGGTGGGGAGCTGCTCTGGAAGGATGCTGAAGACCTGTAGGTGAGAAGAGGGTTGTGTGTACGAATGGACATGGGAAATGTCAAGAGTGAAATGGAGAAGGGTAAGGGAAAAAGGTGCCAGAGCCGACCTGCTGGGACTGCAAAAGCAAACAGAAGAAACCCAAGAAACTGGAGGATGACAGAGAAAAGTGCAGGGCTTGTGACTACCCACAGAGAAGGGAAGACAGCTGGCCAGGGAGAAGGTGCAGTTGCTCACAGATGACTTTACCGAAGGCTCCTCTGAAAAAGTCATTAGTAGCAGAGTCTCAGAGTGGGAACAGTTAATGAGTTACAGGAGAGATCCCAAGGCAGAATCAGGATGAGGCAAGCAAAAGATCCTATTGTGCGAGTTTCCAGTGGGGCAAACTACAACTTCTTGATGAGTTTGACAGTGGGACAAGGGGCAGAGAAGCAGAACATCATCCCTCGGGACGCTTCAGTGATCTGCATGCTCTGGAGTTAACAGGCTGCCAGTACGGCCCACATGAGCCAGCACAGTTGTACAAGCTGGACTGGACTTTCCAGGAACCGAGGAAAACCACAAACCACCTTTGTGACGTGGATGAAGCACGTGTGGAGTGGACAAATGTCTTGGCTCGTTCCATTTGATAGCCATCAATCAGTTCCCCCAAAGGCTGGGGCAGAAACATCCCATGTGGGACTGGATTCTCCGCTGCCACCAATACATAGGAACTGTGAAACCAATTTTAGCCTATGGCAGCACGAAGGACTCAGTGGCCTCTTATGGTTTTTTTCCCTGAGATATGCAGTACCTCCATTTTAGAGTGGGAAACGTTTCTGCCTTTCCTTTCCCTGCTCAGTTCTTCCATACAAATGCCTTGTCCTATGTACTCTATGACTCCATCAGGGCTTCCTATTAACACTGAGAAAAAGGAAGTCTTCCTCTTGTGCACAGCCAGCCCTGTGTCACTGCTTGTCACTGCTGGTTGGATTTGTGTTCAGCCCTGAGGAAATCCAGCCTGGGATGTGGCTAGATGCTGCATGGTCAGATAAAACAGTACATGGAGCCAATATACAGCTTGCCCTCAGTTGTGTGAGGGGTTAAGTCCACCAAGAAAATGTTTCTGCTGCTTAAACCAAAATTACTCTTTTTCTTCCCTTTTTTTTTTTTTTTTTAGTTTGTTTTGTTTTTTGTTGAGGAGTTCATGAAAAGGGGAAAAAAAAAGCTACTATTTGTTTTGCCCCTGCTGGAGCCATGAAGGGAGCTCTGCAGAGTGGACAGTACAGTCACTGTGGCATCGCAGCAGTGAGGGAGCTGAACCAGGAGCTGTGAGGTGAAGGTCCCTGTTTAACAGCTTTCCGTTTGTTTACCGAAAAAATATTGTTCCATCATAAAAATTCCCAAAATAGTTCATGTCTTGACAGACTGACTGGCAGTTGCCCAGCTCTGCAGGATCCTGCTAAATGAAAGGAAATAAAAAGAACTAATCTGGTACCCACGGTCCAGTGCTTGCAGCTTGGGAATCTGCACAGTCCCAGGGCTCAGCGGCCCCGGTAGGTGCAGGGTAGGGTAAAGAGTCCCCTGGTCAAGGGACTGGGTTTACTGGTGGCAACAGCTTTTCCACGGGTGCTGGGCAGGCTGATGAGGAAGGCAGTGCTCGCCTTGCAATGAATGATCAGCTTCTGCTTTTATTTTTATACCAAGTTTTTTTTCCCCTCCACCCAGCTCTGTAAACCTTGACAAGTCAGGCTGCCCCACACGAACGGCTGCATCTCTCTGAGGTTTTCAATTCCTAAGATCCACCAATGGCTCCATTGGGGAAGTTTTTCTTACAGGCATCATTCTGGACCAGTACGACTCCCAGCCAGCTAATGTATTGTTTGTTGCTGAGAGGACCTTAGGATGACAACCTCCATTGCTGCAGATCATGGTGATCCTACTACACATCAATGGAAAGTGTCAAACAGCACATGGTGGCCAAGTCAAAGAGAGTCACCCTCTCTAGGAAGAGCAAAAGGCCACTGTGAAGTCCTGCAGCCTGTCACAGTGACCAAAGGACCGTGTGCAGTGTGACTCAGTGCAGAGAAGCAGCAAACGCAGATTAGGTCATGCAGAATTAACAGCCTCTGTGGAAAGAACCTATCCTCGCCAAATCGCAGCTGTCTCCCCAGCTGCAGAGTTAACTTCTCCATGGCCCTCATGGTGCCCAGGGCAGGTCTGCTTTAGGGAGGGACAGGGGAAATTTGTACTCCAGACCATTCCCAGTATTGGCTTTATGGGAATCTCCATTCATTCCTTGGACATTTTAGTACCCGGCCTCCAGACCAGGCCAGGCTCTAGCAACAGAGCCAGGGGAGCATGGAGGGATGGCCATTCCCCCAGTGCTTGCCCCCAGGCTGGCTGGTGCTGTAGGAAGGCTCAAGGTGTGCAGGGCCAGGCTGGCTGTGGTGGTTCTTCTTCCTGTGACAAGATCAGTTTGGCCTCCTGCTGCGGGACACAGAATTCTGAGCAGTGTCACCAGCTCAGCAGCCAGGTGTGGGAGCCGTTTCAGTACAGATGAGCTCAGAGCTACCAATGCGTGCTTGGTTTAGGTACACCTGTCACAAAAGAGAGGTGGGGCTGGTGGGAATGGGACAGCCGGTCAGCTCTCTGCCAGGTCATCCACAAGCCAGACAGAAGTGACAGGTGACATCGCTAATGGGTTTCACACGACTGAGGTTCCTTTCAAATTGCACATGGCATGCGTACTGCCAGTTGGGATGCCCTTCACCTCTCGGTAGCATCTGGGAGAAAAGATGACCACCCGTTTTCCACTGGAGGCACACTGCCATTGCAGGCCGGCTCTGTCCCATGATGGGCCACTCTTCTTGATCCATTTCCAGGCACTGAGTTGGCTCTGGGTGAGCCATGTGGGTTCTTACGATGGAGAACAGACCCACGTGCATTGGATACTACTTCTGTCCTTTCAGCCTCAAGGGCACAGGGAGCTGACCCCTCTACAGCACAGAGGACAGAAAGAGAGCCTTTAGCTGAGGAAGGGCCGTGGAGGAAGAGGAGGTTCCATATCAAGGCAAGTTGGAAGCATCCTTTGAAGCCCCTATAAGCAACACACAGTTTGCAGCCATCCCATATGAGCCTGGGGGAGCAGGTCCATGAGCTCCCAGCTGGATCTCCAAGCAAGCATGCTGTGCTCCTGCCCAGGCTGGCCACCACATCCAAGCCAGCAGCCACTCTCCAAACCTTCCGCTCTACACTCAGCTTCTTCAAGCTCTACCCAAGTTTAACAAGTGCTTGGCAGAAGCACAGGGGGGGGTCTGGTCTCTGGGTGAAGGCAGAAGGACAAGGGGGAGAGAAAGTGTCTCCGAAATGACAGCCTATTTGGGGAGAACTGTGGACAATGGTTTTCTTAATCTGAAAGTGTCTGACTCTTATAGTTTATGATCCGTTTGTACTTGCTTTCCTATAGACTGTGAGAGGACCCCTTGTGCAGCTGTAGGTGTACTCCAACAAACCTGCTCCAGGATAAAAAAGTGACTTCAACCGCCAGCCCCTTTTCTCGCCTTTCTTCCCCATGGTTGCTTGTGTCTCACATTCACATGGTCAGCTGCCTCTGGTTTGACATTTTCATGAGGTGGGGCTGGAAAATCCTTTCCTTCAGCCCTCACAGAGCTTGCTGGGGGACAGAGGCTGACCCCGTGCGTAGCATTCAGCCACTCTCAGCTGGGACCCTGTAAGGCAGCTGCCATCTCCCTCCTGTCCCTGCTGTGCTCCCAGGTCCTGAGTCACCCATTTCCTCTTCCACTGGTGGGGCAGGTGATGCACAGGACTGGCACAGTTCTCCCAGTACCCTCTCAGTCATATTTTCCCTCTTATCTTATGACTACCATTTAGGACATAATCATGGGCAGACCAAGTGGGACAGGGTGCAAGCAAAGGTTGTTTCCCTTTCATATTTTAACCCTCTAGGGCTGGCACTTTGGCCCATGCCAAACAAAATCAAGGCTTCAGGCCTGTAAAGAAGACAAAATACTGCCATCTTGCTCCAGGGTTACCAAAGCAAATCAAGGACTCATCATTCACCAAAACCAAAAGCCCCAAACCACTAAAGAGCCCCGGCCTTAACCCCACCTTTGAGTGGTGTACAAATAGGAGATTGTTACTAGTCTCTTTCCAGGAAACTGTCTGCAGAGGAACCTTGGGGCTTGGCCCTGTAATTTTGGTGTCTGGGGCTCACTTGGGCCCATAGACCCAGTTGTTCCTCCCATCTACAGCCCTGCCTGCTCTGTCGGCAGGGCTCCCTTTGACCAGGATGTCTAGGGTCTTGGCTGCATCTCAGAGGAGATGCTTCTCACATAATCCTGGATGTGACTGTCCATTTCAGACCCCATTCCAGCCCTTGCGTCACGTCACAGAACAGCCCCCAACCAAAACACACATTTGCCTTTCAGCATTCTTTGCTGGGAGATCCTTCCACTCCAAACAGGATGGGAGCGAAATAAAGCTGGGGGCAAGGCAGGGCGGTGTGTGTCTCTCTGGGATGCCATTGCCAGCAACGAAAGCACAAATTGCTCATTGCCATAACAGATTCCTCCTTCAAATGAAAAACCTCAGAGAAGGGGCCCAGGAATTGAACTTACCCCTGCTCTGAAGTACTGAGTGAACAAAAGCCGAAATACAGGCTCAAGGAAGTCAGCAGAACTCTCAGGCGCACCCTTACCAGCATCAGAAAAAAAAACCCAAGTCCCACTCTGCTCATCGTCTGGCTTGTGCATTTGGTTGCTATCAGAGAACTCTAGCTCTTTATCAAGACTCATTTTATATTATTTGTTATCATTACATGGCAAGTAATCAGATTTGTTATTACTTATTGCTGTTCCTATCTTGCCATATATGGGACTCCCACCCCCTCCCTGGGGAGACATGGTTCATTTCTAGGAAGTACTTTCCTGATGCTCAGTCTAAATTTTCTCCTTTGTTAACAAAACCCCCATCCCCTCACAGATGTTCGGAGACGACTGTGCTTTCCCCACTTTAGTCATCTTTTGGCTAAACTGGTTAGCACTATGCTCAATCGATCTCCGCTGTCTGTCAGCAGCTCCAATTACCCCCAATTCAGATCACAGTATCTGGTGAACTGTTCGAGAAAGGTTCTCGCTCCCCTCCTCAGAGAGGAAAATCCCACTGACCTTATCTGCAGCCATAACACAACACAACCCCCCGCCTGACCTGCTCCCCACTGCTGTCCTTTGGGCTGCGCTTCAAAAAAACGGTGAAAGTTACTGGGAAGTCAATTTCACCTCTTTTCTTTCCGTTTCCATGATGCTTGCTACCAAGCTGATGCTCAAAAGCATAAACAAATTATCACAGTCCTTTTTCAGCCAGCCTGAAAGCCAAGTGTCCGTGCTGGAATCGGTGAGTCCAGGTCATGAGGTTTTGTGAAAGCCGTACTGAAGGATTGTTATCTGCTCTGCCCCTTCCTCGAATTGCCCATGACATTGGCTCTTCTGCAAGAAGGAGGGTAGGAGATCCAGACTGAATCTCATCCATCACGGATGGTGGAAGGAAGACCAGCTCATGCTTCTGAGCGCTAGGGAAGAGGAAAAGCAAGACTCTAAGCATTGACAATGAGCAACTGGTTAAAAGAGAAAGTTCCCCCTGTCAAAGCAGCTAACGGGCTCTACTCTCACTTGTTCTCAATACAACACACCAGCCCTGTCAGTCTGCAAGTCTTTTTGCATGAAGCTCTACAGAGAACTTTCTCACACATTCTCCACATTTTCATTTGTGAAAAATCACAGAGATAATTGCCTAGTTCAGGCAGTCACTGCCTGACATCATTCTTACCTCTCCTTGTGCCGTGCAGGGTACTGCTCACTTAATACACATTAACGGGCTCCAGCTATGGGCTTCTCCTTCCCACCCTCCAAAGATCCTGTGACAGTGGATGGATCACATTAAAAAAACGGAGCTGAGAGCAACTAAGCAATCTCTGAATTGATTAGCAAACACACCCCACCTCCAGAAAAGAGATGCTTTCTTAAGCAGGTGGGGATGCGCTGTGCTGGCCACAGTCACAGTGAACAGGGAAGGCCTTGCAGCCAAGCAGACCTTGGAAGGGGCTCCAACAGGGGCTGGTGGTCGTGCAGGGCAGCTGGGGGGTCTGGAGACCTGCAGAGACAGAGCAGCCACAAAGGAGAAGTAGCATGGGAGAGCTCCTGCAGAACTTAATCTCTTTTTTGCATGTTCTGTGGCAGCACTGGAAGCACCATCGCTTGTTTATCTCTTCTGGAAGTAGATTAAGCAGTTCAGTGTCCTCGCAGGGAGTTCATGCAGAAGAGCCACTGCTCTCACACTCTGCCCTCAGCACTCCACTACATGTGATAAAGAGATGGCAGCAGCAAGGAGGGAAAAAAAGAGAAAGAACCATCCCTTTTGATGCCTGGTGGTGAACGAAAGCCATTTCCAAGCAGAGCAACAGGGATGGGAAGAGGGAGCATTAACTCCTCTGCTTTACAGATTTGGAAAGGACTTGTGAACATTTCCTTTCCTGCACTCTGCCGTTAACAGTTCTGCAGGGTGATATCATTGGGGCCTTTTCCAAACTCAAGAGCGTCTCAGACATTACAACACCAGGTTTTGGCTGCCTATACATATCACCAGCTACACCCACTCCAGCCCCCTCCCTGCAACACCCCCGGAGGGACCAGTGAACCTCCCATTGCTGGACTCACCAGGGTTCTGCTCAGCATCTCAGCAGTCACAAGCCCCCAAGACTTCATCCACGGACACTGTACCTACACCAGCTCAACTCCTTCAAAAGCAGCTCAGCTAAAAATAGACTCTAATTGCTCCAAAGACTCTAACACTCCGAGCCCCATCATTTTAGGCCAAATGCAAGTGGTTCATGCAATCACAAGCAAGCGGCTCATGATGCCAGGCACCAAGATGCTGACAGGTGGGTATGCAAGTAGAGGGAAGAAGGAGGAGAATGGGTAGCTCTGAAGAGTATCTCCAAACAGGCCACGGTCAATGCAAAGGTCCAAATCCCTAGTGCTGTAGAGCAAGTACCGGGGAAATTAACATCCCCCAGTTGAAAAACCGCTCTTGGCAAAGTCACTTGCAAGCCAGAGGAAGGAGAGCTGCTCTCCCTAGTCTCCAGCAGTTATGTGCTCCCATTCTGCACTCCAGCAAGTTCACCCCTGTTGCACAGACCTTGTTAGCTGCAGCAGGGGAGAGCTGTGACTCTCCTCTGTGTATGGTGGGGGCTCACATCCAAACTAGCTCTGCGCCAGCAAAAAGAGGAAATATCTCCACTGACATTAATGAAATTACTCCAGAGTGTCAAGTTAGGCCAAGTGAGAGCAGAACCAGGGTACATCAGTATGCTGGGGATTTGCAGCCACAGAGCAGCCTACCAGCACAACAGACAAAAAGTGTGTCAGGGAAGAGGTTTTAGTTTCAATTTGTCCAAGAATCACAAAAAACCAGCAGTTATTTGAACAATGCCTGAGCTGGGTTCCTCAAAATAGCGGGAGTTTCATTTAGTGCTTACTCCAAGTGGTGTGTTAGCAACATGCTCAGGCCACCTTCTGTAAAGAGCAAAAGCGCCAAAGGCAGAAGAAAAATAAACAAACCAAATGCCTGGGCTGTTCCACTGGCCAGCCCAGATGTCAGATTTGCTGTTAATAATACCGATGATTTGACCCGCTTCCCTGCCTGAAGTCATGTCCAGGAAGGTGTGAGGAGCCCCGGAGATGCAGACAGCATGTGCTTGAAGTTTGAGATGGTCCCCCGGTGGGTTTGCATGACAGCCTGGCAGCTCTCCTCTACAGATGTGCTCTGTCAGTACAAAACCTCCCAGGGCTGTCAGCCTGCTCCTGGCAGCCTCATCCACTCCTCCTTATGCTTCAGGATCACAAAACTGCAAAGCTTTCTTCTGTTTACTGTAAGGACATGTTGCCTGGATTCTTTTTGGATGGAAACTCTCCACTACTTTGCTCTCTAGCAACCTTGGTCAAGGTTCCCCAGAGCTTTTTCCAGCCCACCGGACAGTTTAGTTGCTCCAAAACAGGACTGGTTTGGTTCAAATCCAGTATTTGATCCAATAGCTCAGCTACATTCCTGCTAGGATATTGCCCTCAGTATCACCACTCTGCCTGTTTAGCAAGCAGCCCACAGATGAGAAAGACAAGCACATGCCAGTGGTTACTGGGTTCACCAAAGCAAACTAACCACAACGGTCCAGAGCTGGCAGCCTTTAGTCGGAAGAGATCTGCTCCTGAGGCTCTGCTCTGCCATCGCTCTGGCAGCTTTCTGCTGCTATTGTTTCCCCTCTCTCTCTTCAAAGATTTATTTTGGTAGACAGGGACACTGCAAGGACTTTTCTTTCCCTGTTCTAAAGCACTCTCTTTTCTCTCTCTCCCACCCTCAGTGTAGACAAGAGAACCCATTTCCCTGCAGTGATTAATCCCTTTTGGCCCTTACAACTCAGAAAAAAATTTCAGTTACTGCTGGCTTTGTCCCTCTCTGATTCAACATGCACCTTGCATCATATAAAATGGCTCCAAGCACTTCCCTTTGGGAACATGAGTTAAAATCCAGCCTGAGCCCTCACAGCAGATACTCGGAGACGGGCATGGTGGCTAGGGGTAAAGGAAGGTACGCGACACCAGTCTATACAGCACTGGCAAAAGCATTACTTCCCTGCTTTAGAAGGGGTGTTGACACTGGGGGATGGAAAGGGAAGAGAGGTTCCAGCGGCTGAGAGTTGCATTATTTGCCCCGTAGTAAACTCAGCCTGTTTTGCCTCTCCAACAGAAGAAAGTGCCTTTATCCCACTGTAATCCCAGGGAGTAAACACAGGGCACTCAAAAATCTTTGAAAAAAAAAAAAAAGTCTTAAATCTCCTGAAGAAAGAAGAATCGGAACCACAGCCAGACGCCATAACCAGGCAATTTCTGATTAGAAATAAACCACTGTTTTGTAGAGTGTGGCTGATCAACCCGTGGACACGGTAGATTCCCTGTCTCCATTTCATTCTGCACTGAGACTAGTTAACTTCCCCAAAGCACTGCTGGCAAGCACATATTATTGGGTGTGCGACAGGGGTAACTACAAGAAGTGAAGGGGCCAGTCTTATACAAGAGGTGAGGCTGGATGATTGCCTGTCAAACCTGGGGAGCCTGTGCGTTACCAGAGCTCTTGTTTTGCCTGTGGCATTTCTGTAAACCTGCCACTGGTGCTGGTTCAGAGCTGGCACGTGTCCTGGAAGCACACCTTCTCCAAGCTGTTCGTTGTTCCAGGTCTGCCGGAGACTGAATTTGCTCCCCTGCCTCTGGCAAGAAAGTTTCAGCTTTCCTTGTATAACCTTGCAGGAGCTGGGAGCACGGCGACCAGAGTGGGCTCCTGCACCCTCCAGCCGCAGACCACAGGCCGTTCGCTCCTGATTCAAATGGAGAGGAGAGTGGCTGGTCAAGGTGACCCCAGAATCAAGAGCACATGGACAACCCAGCAAATTAGCCCACATGAGAAGCGCTGCAGTGTGGCACAGATGAAGAAGGAACCCCCAGGGTGTGCAGTTAATCACGAGGATCCACTGGCATCGGTTGTACAGCAGGAGATACCTTGCAAAACAGAGCTACAGCCCTTCCAGAGTAATGCGGTAAGGTACTCCATAAGGCAAAAACTATGATTCCTGCTTGGGTATGAGGTTGTTTATGCAAACCCAAAACCAAACAAATGCATAAAGCTCTGGGCCCATGAACTTTCTGCATAGGCAGTACCCAAGGAAAACTTCACCTGCCATGTAGCACCCCTCTAGACTTTGTTTTCTCATACACTTGAGGAAAGGGAACAGCATATATAGACCAGGCAGTGAGAACTTCCCAAGGAGAGAAGCTACGACAGCTTGAAAACTTGCCAGGAGCTGGTGGGCTGCACCTAAATCCCCCCAAATTCCCCCAGGACGCAGGCACCTTTTTCAAGGTTCAAACCCAGTTTAAAGAGGGGCTTAGGTTGCAGGCAACCAAGTGAGTCTCACAGTCAGTGCACGAAGCTACAGAGGTGTATCTAAATCTTCACTTTGAGCACTGACTGTAGATTTCTTTCCAGAATCAAGAGGCACAAGCCAGACTGGATAAGGAACTCGGAACAAAAGCAAGTGATGGGTGAGCCAATTTCCACATTGGTGTCTTTTGCCTTTGTATGCCTCTCCTGCATTGCATTAATCCTGGCTTTCTCTTCATGCCTCTTCCCATGCCCTGCTCTGTCTAGCCCTGATGCACGTGTGCACTGGCTGCTGTACCAACGCATGCGCCCCACACAGAGGGGTCACAGCTGCCAGACCAGGGTCCATACCAGCCGCACTCTCCACGCCTCAGGCATGGCGCTGAACTGGGACCCATTCTTCTGTCCACCTCTAGAGCATCACAAAACCTGTAGAAACATAACAATCTTGGAAAACTCTACTCCCCTCTTAAATTTGGTTGAAACTGTCCAGCATGTTCAAAAGTTGCCAGAAATGCCCCATGGTAAACAGCATGATTACATAGGCTTTGTCACCTTAAGACATCGGCCAGACACAGCTGAGAGGCCCATACACTGCATCCACAGCCCTACAGGTATCTTGCTGTGACAGGACAAGGCAAGGAGCTGCCCTACATGCACAGAGCACAGGCAGCTGCTTCCCATCAGTGTTTTGCTGCTTTTCCAGTTCGCCTGCACATTGGAACTTTGATGAGAAATAAACTGCTTATTAAGCAGCGACCCCAGGTTTGTCTGGTTTTGTTGATGGTGGCTGTCAGTCCTCACTGAGATGATTCACAACTTGACACTATTTTCTGTGTTTCCCTTCTGTCTCCAACCAGAGTGACTGCTCTCCCTGGCTCCCAGCCAGGGTGCAGAAAGAGTGTCTCTCACTTGTTTATAGCAGAGCTGGGGGATGTTTAAACGAGGGTGGTGATGGGAATCTTGGGATTTCACAGCAAACATAACTGCAGCAACAATCCTCCTGCATCTGACAAGTTCCACTCAGGGCAGAGTATAGAAAATTCTTATCTAAAGACAAATCCACCGATCAGCTGCTTCTGGAAATAAAGGCACTCACAGGGATCATACTAGTTGCAAAGCAAATTTTAAAACCATAATCACTCATGAACTGATTTCCAAAAGGCAGGAGTCCAAAGCAACAGAAAAAAAACGTGTGTACAGCTGCACACTTAGTTGACACATGCAGCTATCAGGATTGCCTGCACAAAGAAACACTTGGACAGGAGAGAGTGAAAGAGCCCAGCCCAGCCACTATGGCAAAAGCCCTTTGGAAAAGCAGGTCCATGCTGAACTGTGCAGACTTGGCAGTGACGGTGTCAAGAGTACAACCCCACCTTTAAGATAAAAAAAATTCTCCCATCATTCATTTAGTAAGGAATCACTACAGATTATTACTAAAGCTGAAAGAATTTGTTTAGATCCACATTGTGTTTCACTGCAAATGTTTATTTTCTTTCAGCACTTCATTCAGCTTGGACAATGACACCAAGCTAATTAGTTTCACATTTGTCCATACTTTTAAACCCTTCTTTGCAGGATTTCATGGCTGCAATACCAAGGTTGTAAACATGATGGGCAAAGGCACATCTGTTTTTTCAGAAAAAGTCTTCACTCGATCTCTATTTTTGATCATCAAGTGATCCCTGTAAGTTTGCTACTAGCTAAAGCTGACATTGGCGGGCCAAAGCAGACTTGATTGTGTCTCCTGTCAAAAAAATTTACAGCTGATGCCTAACTTAGGAGACTGAAAAGCTTGCAAGCAGGAAAACTCTTGCAATCAGAGAAAGAGGAATCAACTCTGATGTGTTAGAAAATTATTTTTTAATGCCTTACTACTGAGAGTGATACACTTCATGCTTGGAACGGCACCAGATGCCAAGACCCAGCAACACCAGTCCTATCTACGTTTCAGTTCAGGATAACAAACAGATTCAGGGTCTCTGAAGGACTGTCTGTTAATGATCCTTTTCAAAAAAGCATTTGGACTCCTAACAAACCACTCTCAAACACAGGAGTTTGGGGAAAACCTGAACAAACAATGCACTAGAGTGCCTGAAGCTCTTTTTCGCATGGGCAGTTCTGTCTGAAAGTGCAGCTAAGCACTGGATCAGTGATGGGCTGCTTATTTTCTGGGGATGCAGCACCAAGCACAGGAGGCCCAGATCCCTCACTGGCCACGACTGCCTTCCCAGTACCGCTTAAGAAAAGACAGAATCTGAGAGGCAGAAGGAGCTGGGCAGCAGCGTGCTCCAACTCTGTTGCATGTGTTCCCTGCACTGGCATCAGCATCACCACCACCACTGGCAGGAACCGTGACACAGCAGCCTGGGTGCTGAACTCTGGGTCACTTCCCAGGGTTTTGGGTTCACCTTGGCAGAGACTTCTTATTGCTGGGGAACTCCCAGAGCAGACCTGGGCTCCACCTACCACATGGAAACTTCAAAGTGCCAATGTGGATCAGGCTTAGGCCAAGTAATTCCACAGGACAATAATGTTCTCCTGCCTGCTCTTCGCTGTACCTACACAATGGGGGTGTACTCCCCATAAAAGCCAATGTCACACCTGCTCTGCCCTCCTGCAATTACCTTTTACCAATTTTATTTTCTCTTCTCTCTGCTTCCTTTCTACATTCTGCCCCAGCTTCCACGTCTCACTTTCAGTAATTTCTACTGATGGACAGTCCCATTGCCCATCAACGCCAACCTTTTGAAGAGTAAAAGCACCATACAGCTGTATCACAAACAACCAGAGATCCTACACTACATACATGCAAAATCTATGGGACCCAGCAATTGCTGCTCTTATTGCACACGTCATGAGCTGATCCATGCACCGGTATCAGCCACTTTTCTGCATATCAGCATGCTGGGGGCTACCACTGCTATTGCTTCACCACATTGCCTGGTGCCACAGCTCTGGCCACATCACTCAGCTCAACAGCTTACAACAGCAGTTGGGCTGGCTAGTCTTACCAACTGATGGAGTGGTGTCAGTATGATGGGCTGCACGAGGAGATGAGGTCAGGTAAATTTGTAACAGCTGAGACTGGGGATAAGTTGGAAACAAAAGTCTAACCTGAACGTCACAGTGGTAGGAATCTGCTGAAGCTCTAGAAAAAAGGGTCCTTCTGACTTGCCTGCTGAAGGCTAAAATAAAGAACAAGAAAGTGGGTTCCTTATAGCAGAGAGCAAGAGACAAAATTCCCCCCCTAGAAAAAGTGCAGTATTTTCCACACCAGTGGCTGTCTCATCATGGAAAGACATCTGAGACACTTCATTAGTCACTGCCTGCAGCTTGCCTCCTCAAACATATCCCCAAAGCAGTAAAGACCAAAAATACAATGAGAAAAGAGGAATCTCTGTATCTCCTCAAAAATGTGGAAATAACTGGAGTGGCAGTTTAGATGCCAGGCAAAGAATTTTCTTTATATATTTTACAGGTCAAACTCTAAGCTCTTCTCCAGTGCTATTTTCATCTGCAAACAACTCCTCCAGAACAGGGGCCAGGTCCAGAAGTGCTCTACTGAAAAACCCCAGAAGTCATTCTTTCTAACAGGCGTCTTTACTAGTAAGTCCAAATCCTGCAAATAATTTAAAGCTGCTAGTTCTCACTGGACCGTCTCTCAGAAGCTTGGAGGTGTGCTGGTAAAGAAGCCCACATGCTGAAAGCTAGGCTGGGTGTGAATACTCAAAGCCCTGCCCACCATCCCTGTAAAGGGGGCTGCAAGTCTTCCCTGGCAAGGTCACCAGAGACCACTGGGAGGAGCCAGAAGAATGGAGAAAGCAGGAGGGATGGAAGAAGGTACCGTAGTGCCTAAAATATTTCTTTACATCTCTGACTTGTACTTTATTTAAGATGTTAAGAACCTGTAAGGTAGAGGACACATACCCACACACACACCTTTCAACTCTGCCCTAGACCCTAGCCTGCACATCCAGCATCAATCCATACATGAAATAAACAAAACCACCAAGTAAAGTAGGGAAAAGGGCTCCGTATCTTTTCTGAACTCTGATAAAGAGCAAAATTATGATGCCAGTCTCCCAAGCTCCATGGCATTCTGCGGTTCTTAGCTGTCATGCATTCATCACTTAAAAATCAAGCAATAAAATTGGACTTGTTCTTATAGCTCTGGCAAAGACTGTATATGAGAATGCTGCCCTGGGAATCATAGGATTATTTAGGTTGGAAAAGACCTTTAAGATCACCCAGTCCAACCATTAACCCAGCACTGCCAAGGCCACCACTAAACCATGTCCCCAAGCGCCACATCTGCATGTCTTCTAAACACCTCCAGGGATGGTGACACAACCACCTCCCTGGGCAGCCTGTTCCAATGCCTGA
>JAVJGJ010000060.1:64327784-64338537 GCA_035590215.1 Microhierax caerulescens | reverse complement strand
AGAGCCCCAGGAAGCGCAGGCAGCTAGGGCAGGAGTCCCCCACATCCCCTCCACCCTATGGGGTCCCCCAGCACGCTGCCCAGCTCCCGGTGCCAGGTGCTGGGCTGGCCCTGCCAAGCTCCTCCATGGCCCCACTCGCCCTCCTGAGTACCCACAGAGGTTCCATGGGGTGAGCAGCCTCCTGCTGCTGCTGCTGCTGCTTCTGCTGCTGCTGCCACCTAACGGAGCCGCTCCTCCCACCTGGGTGAGATGAAAGCGGCAGTGCTCTGCACCGGCAGGCCAAAGCTTGCAGACCCCGGGCAGCCTGTGCCCGTGCCCATGCTGACAGGGAGCACGTGTGATGTGCGGGGCGTCGGGACGGGTGAAACCCCCAAGCGCATGTCACACCGCACGGCAAGGAGGAGACCCGGTCTCCCCCTGTAGCTGGTCGCCCTTGGATCTTGTTGACACGCTCTCTCCGTACGCATGCACGTACGGCACACCTGGCCCATGTGGCTGCCGCACGCGTGCAGGTCTCGGCTGCTGGCAGCAGGGATCTGAGCCACTGGTTTGTGGTGGCTGGGACGGGGACAGCGAAGCAGGTCCTGAGCAACGCAGGTCATGGCAGGATGCTTTATATAACCCACAGCCACAGAGAAAACCAAAATAGCTGCCTCCCTGCTGCTCAGTTCGTCTCTTCCATCAAACGCAGATAAAATTAGAGCAGGCAGTGACGTGCACCTACGTCTGCGCAGGGACTCCAGGGAGACAGAGGGAGCCGGCTCAGGGCTCTGCCATTAGCGGCACAGCCTGCCAGAGCTTTCAAGTAAAATCCGTCAGCCAAGCTGGTGTGTGGCCGCAGGGGATCCATGTGTGGAAGAGGAGGCAGCGGTGGTGGGGGCACGGCTACCGAAGGCGCCGGGGGATCACCCCACGCCTCGTCGCTGCTTTTTGGGAACGCAGGCTGAGTGCTCGCGGGCTCCGGTGCTGCGCTGACCCTCGCCCACCCAGCGTGGACACCACAGGGGTCGGAGCAGGCCTCCTCCGAATGCTGAGCTCTGGAATAAGCCGTCTCACAGGGCTGAGCCCCCCCCCCAGCAGGGGAATGCTGGAGTGGGAATACTCCTGCTGGAGATTTCTTTCATGCAAACCTGCCTCTGTGGGCTGGGACACAGAGTTGCTGTTGTCCCCTGGGAGGTGACCGGCTGAGCTGGCCAGCCCTGCTCCCTCTCTGCTGACTTTGCAACTTGGTGGAGCCCCAGGCTATGTAATGCTGGAAGGTGGTGAAAAGCTGCTTCAGCAAACACTTGGTGGAGACTCAGACCCCTTAACAGAAAGAAAAAAAAAAAAAAAAAAAAAAAGAACAGGAAAAAAGCACCAGGAAAATAGCCTAGGCTAGAAGCTGGAAAAGAGTCACCTACATCCCTGCATAGACACCCAGATAAGGTCTGAGCCTTTCCCTGATGACATGAGAAACTACAATTGCTCAAAGCCTCTGAACACCAGATAAAAATCAGAGTGTCATTGTCCAAAGCACACACAGAGATGGAGGCGCCTAACTTCAGCTCTCTCTTTTGAATGTGTTGGCTTTGAATTTTATTGTCTGGTTTGCTGGCTGAACAGAGGAGAGAGAGAGCCTGGAATGCAGTTGTCCTCTATATGCTGTGACATTGCCCAGATCTGTGACCTTGGACACATCTTTCCCTGATGTCCATGTGGCTACATGGGTGCTTTGATGTCTCGTCCTCTTCTCTGGGGCTAATGTTCTCCACCGTCATTCAGCTGACAGGGAAAGGATTCAGGAAGATGAGTTATTATTTGTCAAACACTGAAGATGACAAAAGCCCTGGAGAAAAACTCTATGTTAATCCTTATTTACAGAAAAGCAATCAAAAAAAGAAAAAATAAAAAAGGGCAAAAGGTTTAAAACTACTTTACTGGTCTGAGAGATGTGCCCACTTGTGAAGGTAATTTATGCCCCATCCCCTGGAGCTCTGCCACCTTCCCCCTCTACCTCTGTCACACGGCAGTGCTGGGTACCTCTGCTCTCGGAAGGGTGGCTCAGATCCCAGCCAGGTCCTGGAGGCAGGAATTGTGGATACATAGAGCGGTGTGGCAGAGAGATGAACTAGGCAGCCACAGCAGCAGCTCCTCACGCCAGGCTTGAAAATAAACCCCAAAGCCACACGGAGCAAATGAAATCTGGTCATCTCCCCCACGAGTTCCTGGAGTTGAACAGTTCAACGGGAGAAGTGACCAGATGAGAGGAGGGACACCTGTGTCATGCCAGGGTGTCCCTCCTCAGTCCTGCTTTCAGCTGGTGGCCTCCACCGGGAAGTTGCTTGCATTTCCATGGGGACGTCTGCTGAGTATCAGTCCCTGCCCGTTATCTTATCTCACCAGTTTCTGAGGAATTGCCTTGCAATCCAAATGTCAACCATACCGGTGCAGAACCATGGGCCTGTAGTGTCCCTGTGTCCTCCGTTCCCTTCTCCTTTGTCCCGTGACAAGGCTGTGGGATGTGTGCACACGCACAGCAACTGGAGCATCTGAAGTGGCACAGGCTGGTTTTGCGTATTCAGTGAGGCGGTTCGGAAAGGGCTTTGTATGTAGCAAAACCAGCTTCTCTGGGTTGGTACCGAAGGTTGTGTGATGCCTCCCAGCCACAAACAGCTTCACCTGCATCCACATGACCCAGCACAGCCTGGTGCCCCTGCGAGGCTGCCCCGAGAGGGCTCCTGCCCACGCTGCCCACACTGCCCACGCTGCCCACACTGCCCACGCTGCCCACGCTGCTCACACTGCCCATGCTGCCCATGCTGCCAGCACTGCATGCAGGCAGAGCTCCAGGTGCTGCCTGGCAACTGGGCAGGGGGCATTCATCCCATGCTTGCTCTGGTTACCAGGTTCCTTCCTTTTACTGAAATCACTAGTTTATTAGTAGCCGAAAGCCTCTGAGAGAGCAGAGAAGACAGAGGTGGAAGGGACCAGGAAGGATGGGACAGGCCAGAAGGGCCCACAAAACACAGCCTTTCCCCACAAGCCACAAACCCTCCCTCCTCAGACCATGCTGGCTCATCACTCTTCACACAAGGCACCAAAGCAGGTGAGGCAGCTGGAAAAGCAGAGAGAGCGTTGCACAGCTCCACGGCACGGAATACGGGAAGACCTCGGTGCTTCCACTGCGCTCACAGCTCACCTGCGCCTTCTCCTGCACACCAGCCCCTGAGGGGTGGAAGGAGTAACAGGCGAACATTGAGCATCGGGCGTAGCTGTTGCAGGCGAGGGCAGGGGAGCACTATGATACAGTCTGGGATTCCCCCGCGGCTGTCGGAGGACTGGTTTTTACTAGCGGGATCTCTGCTGGGATGAGATGAATGGGGAGCAGGATTAATTTGCAATCCGTCTTACGTCACTTGATGGAAGATTTAATGACTGGGATTTCCCTCTGGTTATCCTGGGGGAATCTGAGCTCATTTTACAAGCTCTCACCGAGCATCAGGCAAAGGAGCCATTCTCAGGCTGTTTGGGTCTCTTCAGAAGACATCAGGAATAAAAATTGTTTCCCGTGAGGAGTAGCAAGGAGCAGCCTGGCACAACTGTGGCCTGAAAAGGGTACTTAGAACAGGAGCATCCTTTTCCTCAAACCCTCAGCATATTGCTCTTTCATAACTGTTCTGTAGCCCAAAATAACCTGTCCTGGCAGCTGGCGTTACCGGCATAAAGAGGAAGCTGAGGCCCTCAGTGAGGTCAAAGGGAAGAGCACCCTGTCTAGACTAACATCCCTGGGGATTTCAGCCCCAGGCTCCTGGAAACCCCCCTGGTCCAGAATTGCCCCGGTGAGTCAGAGCCACTCGCACAAAGCCAGTGCTGAGACAAACTCCAGAGCTATCCCACCACTCTGACACCTCTCCTATGACCTGCTCCTCTTGGGAAGCCTTCTGTAGGGCAAAGGAGATTTTCATGTTGCTCTTACCGCTTGACCCTTATCAGCTCTTCCTAGCCCTGCTGCAGGATAGGTGAGAACCTGTGACTGCACATCCTGTCCATCTTCATCACCAGGTTTTCCCTTCCCTCCAGCTAGAAGGCCTTCCTTGTGCTGCTCACCAAAGCTCCTCTCTACTAACACTCTCCGTATCAGATGTTACACGCAATGGCCAGCCATGTCTTTGGTGCTCGCTAAGCCCACCACACCGGTAAGGCTTGCAAAGTATATTGGTACGATGTTTAGGAGTGACTTCTTGCCTTCAGCCAGCAGTGAGAAAACCAGTTACCCCGAGGTACCTCTTCCCTGGGTGTGGGGGTGCCTCCTGCACCCCCACAAACGGAGCCAGCAGCTCCGTTTGCCCTTGCAGAAGGAACTCTGCAATGCAGAAGTTGCCCATCTGTACCGAGCGGCCCCGGGGGCTGTGGTTTGGATGAGCCATCCTGCCCTGCAGAACTCTTGCAGTAGAGGAGTTATTAATATTCCTGTTGCCCACGTGCCATGCTGACTAGCTTCCAGGGATAAGTGCTCTCTCCTCATGCGCCTGTGGAGAGAGGGGACTTCCCAAGCCTAATTCAATGCTTCCCATTCCTGCTTCCTTACACACCAATCTCTGCCGAGGCTATGAATATGTCCTGCTGAATCAGTGCTCATCCAGCCAACTTCCCCTTTTCACAAGGGGGAATATTTATAATCTAACACTCAAGCCGCCACACAGTGCAGCTGGGTGAAGGCATCCAATAATACATCCCAGCTAACTGCTGCCTGTGCTGCCAAGCCTCCTCCCAAGAGCTGGTGACTCGAGCAGCGTTCAGCTGCACTGTTGCTGATACGTACGAGGTGGTGTTCATGAAGCCACTTGCTAGATGCTGACCGCTCTGATGAGTTGCATGAAGGAGTGTTCTTCATGTTAGTCTTAAAATAATCAGCAAGGCTGTTCTGAGCTGAACAAAATCATGACAGCTTGCAAGAATTCATTAAGGGTGGTTTTCACTGGAGAACTCTCCATCGCTACTCTCCATTGCATCTGGCATGAAGGCATCTTTGAAAGGTATCTTGTAGTGCCCCTGTGCATAGACATCCTCTGTTTACTACTAACAGGTGACAGGAGGATAATGTCATTCAGAAATAGTGGCTCCATAGCTACAACTGAGATCAGTTTTGTGTTTAAAATTGGAATTTGAGCGCTCTGCTGTCTTGATGTTCCCTCCCCAGGGTTCTTGCACTTACCTGCTACGTATAAGAAGGAAAGATCTGAGATCAGACTGATAAAAATGTTAAATAGCTGAGAAGCTAAAAATAAAAATAAAAATTAGCCCTTGAAGAAATGCAGCCCCTAGTAACAAACCTTTTTGACATTTAATCATCACCATAGTAGAAAAATAAAAAGACTTCAGGCTTCCTGCATGGTAAAAGCTCACTGCCATCATGTGCAAAGCCTACACAAGAATATTTATTTTTTGATTCCTGGGTATTTTCCACATTACTTTTGACACATGAAAGTCTCTCTGGATGGTCACATTAAGAATTCCATTTAAAATTTTCCTTTTGGATATGTGACTGAAGTCACAACTCATCTTCACTGGGGCTTGTCTGGAAGAGTCGCACATAAACACACGCATACACGTGCCTTTCCTCACACCTACTCATTTCTCCCCACAGCTTGGGCAGTCATCCTCCCTGGGAGTGGGCTTGGTGACGTCCCCCTCAAGCACCACTGGAGGACAAGTTGTATGACAGATAAGCTGATAAACTTTCAGGGTTTAAAAATTGAAACTGATTTAAGGAAATACCTTCACAGACACAGACTAGCTCTAACTAGTAAAGACTTGGTGCTGGAATGAGTAAGTCCTGTATTTCTGCTGTGGGCTTCTCCACTCTGTCAAATCCATCATTAGCTGTCATCAGAGAGGATGGTGGAGGGGCTGGTCTGGGGGGTCTGGAAGCAGGTCTGGGGTCCCCCGCAGTTGCAAGGGATGGGGAGAGTGAGGACTCCGCCTGATCGGCAGGGAGGTGGATCTAGCATGGCCAGCTACCTCTTGTCTTATTCAAGGTGCCGTGCATTGTAAGTTGGCTTTATCATTCCGTTTCACTCATTTTTTTTCACAGGTGAGGACACTGCTCAGTCAAACTTGTACAGAGCAGCAATATATGATGTAACTGCTGATTAGACCTCAATTTCAGCATAAATTCAGTTGGAAGAAACCTGGGGTAGGATTTACTTCACCCCATTTAGGTGTCTGGTTCAGGATGGGATGACCTTCTCTCTACAATAACCTCTTTCTCCCCATCGCTTGGAAGAGGGACGCAGCACCTGCGCCTGGCTGGATGCAGAGATGTGGGTTCAATCAGGTGGATCTCACCTCTAGTCTTTTAAGAAAAAGTAACCATGAAGTGATGCCCCAAACCTCGCAACGCACTCTCTTCCGTGCTGTCCTGAGCCTGCACCGTGTTTCATAACTGAAAGAAAAATAATGGTGTGACTTAACATTGCAGACCTTGCTTGTTAAGACATGACAATACCCCAAACATCTATTTTTTTTTAGAGCTGTGGCTCAGGTAAAACAAATTGCATGCAACCTTTTGCAGAGCATCTTGAAAGCCTATGCAAACAGCAACGTTTTACCCTCCCTGAGCAGAGGCATATTTATCACAGAGGTCAGAGGAAGGCAGGACAGGGTTGAGAGGAGGTAGCAAGCCAGCTGCTTCTTGCAGAGGGTGGAGGTTTCTAGGTGGACTCTTATCAGTGCTTGCTGGGCGAGTTCATCCCGATGCAGAGGACGGGAGAGGCCAGCGGAGCCGCGTGGCTGGGGACTCGCATGGCGCACGCTTGCTGCAGGAGGAGCGGGGCTTCGGCTGGGGCTGCCTGCTGGGGGTGGGAAGGGGAACTGGCTCCCTTGAGCTCCAGAAGGGCAGGAGGTGAAAGCTATGTGGAGTGAAGGGGCAGATTTCCTCAGGGAGCTGGGAAAGAACCTCGTGAGGTGGCCAGGTTATTGCTTGAAAGCCAAAAGCCTGCCTGGGAGCCGGCAAAGCGCTGGGGAGAGATGGGAGAAGCATAGTGAGCGCTCGCCTCCTCGCCGTGGTTTGAGTGTGATGGAACCTGGGCTATCTTTGACAAAGGATGTTTTGTTGCCTGAAATGAACTCATGTTTGAGATCAAGCCCCCTGTGCTTGACTTTAGGCAAAACCAATTCACATTTCTGCAGGATTTGTAACTAGGTAGAAATTTCACTGGGTGAAATGGAAGCAGATACGTATAAATCTATTGTAACAATAGTTTGCCTCCTCCAAGGAATTACCTTACATGATTCTTGATATCTAAAGGTTATTTTGTGCCACACCTCCTATCCGAGCACTATGTATTTTAGCTATAGGGCCAGCACACAGTGCTTGGGGTCTCTGGGGTGGATACCTCAGGGGAGGCAGAGCAGTGCAATGCTGTTTTATGGCTGTTTAGCCACTGATTTATTTTTAGTCGATTGGATAACATCCCCATCTGGATTGCGATCACGATGGTGACTGTGATGGTTATATCCCAGCAATGAGTTCAAATATAGCCCCTTAAAAGAAGAGGCCTTGCACTTTCCAGAAGAAGTGGATGAATAATTTTGCATGGTTAGTAAAAACAGCGATTAGCATCGTAAAGCGTATGTAGTTTTTATAGAAGTTTCTCAGTAGCTTGTAGTGGATTGCCAGGTGCAAGGCAGAATGAAAAAGGATTAGAGCATAAAAGTAAGTCTAGAATAGTTTTTAAGGAGAAAATTGTTTCAACTTTTAATTGTCCGAAAGGAGAAAATGCAGAAATACCACAGCAGCTGACGCAGAAACAGTAAAAAAAAAAAAAAAAAGTCTAATTACATCATTCACACACATTCATACACATTGTTTCACGGAGACAGCAAATTAGTGCTGTTTTTTGCCATTTATCATAGACAAAAGATATATTTTGGTATGGCGAAAACTGACTACTGCCAACACTCTGTGAACTTCTTTGTCATTTGGAACAAAATCAGAAATTTGGTGGGAAAGGGCATATTTTCCTCAGTGGCCATTGCTGCCTCAAGCCACAGAGATACCCAAAGGTTTCCAGTGCTCCCTCGTTAACACGGGGCCAAAAGCTGAATAATTCATTGCTATCTTCCTCGTTTTCAAGACAGCAGTGAAACGGCATTAGGGATATTTGGAAATATAAAAGGCATACTCAAACAGAATGGTTTAAATTTTGGCAGTTTATCATGACTGGGTGATGACAGGGTAATACTTACTTCGGGGATACACCCATTTGTCTACGGATTAGCGGCAGTGAGAACAAATACCTGCCTCCAGCTAATTGCCGAGCTCCCACAACTCTTTAACACAGATTAAACTCAAATAGGTCATCGCTTCATCTGGAAAGTTGCATAACAAGTTATCAATCTCTCCTTCTCCTCTGTGAAGTGTTTCAGAATTCCAGGAAGCGTTTCATTTTGCCAGCCTCCACTATGTGGAAACGTTAAGGCAAGTCCCTGCAAGACTGTTATTTCTAAATCTGCAGCTGAAACGATCTTAAAACGCTTCCCCCTCTGCTCTAAGTTACTTTGCACACTCAAGGAAGATTGCCTCACTGGATGTTTTAAGAGCTTTAAGGAGGGAAAAGCTGGGGTTTGTGAAGAGGCTCGCTGCAGCTCCGCACTGTTTTCTTCCACAACACGCTACAGCACTGAAGCATCTCGGATGGGGTCTTGGAATTGGATCTGAACTTGCCTGCATGGCAGTTTCTAGCTTAATGCATCCAGATGAGAGAAGGCTACAACAGAACCCGGGGGATAAATTTGTCAGTCATAAATGTAACTCATCTAAAAACGTACCGTGACAAAAGAGCTGCAATAGGAAGGGACTGGAGTCAGAAACATCTTTGATGTTTGACATCATGCTTTGATTTTAGAAAATGAGGCTACCTAAACATGAATGAGCCACTTTCTCTGATATTTGCCCCAGACAATGAGGCATTATTGAGTGTTTTAAATGTGCTTGAAGGCTGGGCACATATCATTGGTATGAGGAATGTTCTGCACAGAGAGATCGGCCGTGCTGTGCGTGTTTCATCAGGAATTTTGTGGCACAACGTTACAACATTTCATATCTTCAGATTCTAGTAATCTATGTTTCTTAAAGCTTATGAAATAATAGCTATTTCTGCCTTAAGTGCTGCAATGGAAAGAATGTTTTTGTTATGCAAAAATACTTTGACATACTGCAGAAAGAGCTAAATATTTATTTTAAGGTGAAGTTTCCAAATAATTGAATTGTCCAAGTAAGGAAAGGTTTGCGAACCAATTAGAAAAACAAAGATTTATTGAAATGTGCAACAAGTGACCATGTCAAACAATAAAGTGGAGCATAAAGCAAAGCAACAAACTGAATATTTGAGCACATTTGACCTTCATGTAGAAGATACACACTCTGCTAAGGAAAACTGTGTTTCCCTAACACGCCATTTAATGAAGGGCAAAGATCTAGTGTTGGGAATTTAATTTTTGTTGGTGAGGGTTCTCTTTATGTCCTGCCAAGCAAGGAGGTCACTCCCTTACTGTACAGCTGAGCTCCGTTTCTTTTCCTTCACATAGATGGCTTCATTGTATTGTCGGGCAGATACAAGCACAAGGATGTGAAAGCACAGGACTTTTTTAAAATGCTCTGGCCGTGACGTGGCATGTCTGGGTCTGCAAAGGAACATCCAGGCACTGACTCTGCTGCTGTGAGCCACTTCAGACCAGAGTCCGTACTGCTTCCTAGTCACTGCTTGTCATTAAAGGCATGTTTTGCCTGGAGAGAGAGGACTGGAGGTGTTTAAGAATTAAAAATGAAACAATGGCGTAATTTTTTTTTAATTCAAGTTACTAGAAATAAAAGAGCTTTTTTGCTTTCCAGCAATGTTACTGCCTTTTTCTTTCCTCCTGCTCTCCCTTACATCTCAGCACGCCCAAGTACTTGCAGGTGATGCCCAGAGCTGACAGCAGCCGTGGCGAACATAACTGCACACCTGGGAAACCGTCCTGTGCTCCATGTGAAGGCAGGTCACCCCCCAGCAAGCTGCTTCTCCCACCCGTGCCCATTGTCCCTGTGGTCCCTGTGGTCCCTGCCCGGGGAGCCAGGCTGAAGCCGGAGGGATGCTGGTGGTGCGGTGCGGGGCAAGCAGCGGTGAAGAGCGGGGTGGGGGGGGGGTTTAGTGCTCTGTTGCTAAAGGGTAAAATAGACCAAGAGGGGAAAAAGGTAGATCTGAGCATATGCTGGAAAGGGGAGAGAAAACATCCATCCTCAGGGTCTCTCAAAAAAATCATCGTAATTTTCTTTGCTGGCAAAACCACTCGCACAGCTCTGCAGCTGTTGTATGGTATCTGCAGGGGGCTGATGCGAGATGTCAGATAAAATGGAATTTTGTCGTCTGGAGAAGCTGAAAGGGAAATTATTCCAAAATTAAGATGACCCATAAAATTAAACAGCGTGTGCATCTCCCAGGGGAGGACCTCAGCTGCCTGGAAGTCTCTGGGCAATCCAGGCTGCCTGTCCGCTCCCAGCCCGCTCTTTGGCCTCGCAGCACGCTTGGATTTTTCAGTTTTTCAATTCTTTAACGAAAGAAACTATCGCTGCTCATTATCTTCCGTTATTAATGAATTAATTTCATTCACAACTGATGTAACAACAGAACACCCGCTCGAAGGGCCGGGCTGCAGCGCCTGAGCCCAGGGCAGCCCCTCTCGGGGGGACACCGAGCCCGACCACTCCCCCACCTGCGGGCCCTTGGCGCCT
>JAVJGJ010000060.1:64305450-64324514 GCA_035590215.1 Microhierax caerulescens | reverse complement strand
AAAAAGACTGCATGCTTGGGTCCATTATAAATTCATTGGAGGGCACAGAGAGAGAGAAGCTGCATAGTACTGATGTCTGTACAGGTTTGTTAATGTCTCTAAACTGGTTTACTTTGGAACAATAACCAAGAGATGAGTATATAGCCTGCATTGCCTGAATCTGAGTCGTACAGGATATTGGTTTTGCTGATGTATTAATAGTTTCTGTGGCTTTTTTTACAGTGTAGAAGTCCAAGATAATTTGTGAGTAATGTTTAAAGTGAGCCTGAACTAGTGTCTGTCAGACACTTCTCAGAATCCAGAGCTTTTACTGTACAGTTGGCACATATCTTCTGGAAATCTAGGAAAGACTTTCAAATTTGAGTGAATATTGTCCCCATTTTACAGAGGAGGAAGCCAAGTTACTGATTTATTTGCCTATAGTTCTGTATATAAATCATGGTACCATTAGGACTTGGATTTTTCATGAGATAACACCAGTGAATAAATCTGAAATGGATTTGGGAAGAAACATCCTGTAACATACATTTGTTGAAGAGAGTATAGAGTGTCAGAAGGTTGGATGTGATTAGATGAAACAAAGAAGAGTCAAATTACTCTTTTAGTATGTGTGTATAGAGGTATTTGTTGTCTTAGTCAAGAGCTAGTTTGTCCTCTTGTGTAGGATTTCAGCTATGTAGTACCTCTCATGCTGCAAAAAAAGATGGCAAAAAATCAGAGATGAGAAACGGAATTCACTAAAAGCCTGCACAGTCTGAATTGCTAGGAAAGAGGTTCATAAGAAGAGGCAGAAATTAATAATTTGGTTGATTTGGGAATGTGAAAGGTGATCTGTAGATAATTTACAAATGTGAACATGAGGCATAAAAAAGAATTGTTGAGAGGTTATAGCAAGGCTGAATGAGAAGAAATTAAGTGAAGGGAATCTTAATTAGAATATCAGAAAAATCTTCCAAATGTGGAAGTCTGAACTAAGTACCCTCAGTAGGCAAAGGAGCCGTTGCGACCTGTGTTGGACACCTACAACTTGATAGGCCCGTGGAAATCGTACAGCAGAAAGATGTCTTGCACCATGTCTGTGGGAATGGGAAAGGGCCTGGTGTTCTGTTACTGTTAGGACATAATATATGATAATTAGGAAATGGAATAGCAACAGGATGTGATCAGAGATTTGGGATTTACTGGTAGGATGCTAATCTGAAAAGGAGTGTCAATGCCTGCTGCCTTCAGCATCTCTTTTAGCTCTCCTTGATTTTCAGTCTGCTGTCTTGAAATTGTGAGGTGACCTGAAGAGTCTGCTGATTTCAGGCTTTTGGTGGTGCTGCTGCTGTTGTCAACACTTTGTGACTTCTGCATTGATGTATTTGGTAGGGCAGAGAGGCAGGTCAAAGCTGGGCAGGAAGTGGGGAAAGGCAGTAACTTGTGTTTTCAGGGGCTACTCTGAATTTATAATTGCTTTCTTTTTTAAATGTATCTATATATAATGCTGAGTAGGATAATCTCACAGGTGATTTGGTGTACAGGTTATAAATGTTTACATATCTCAAGAGGCACTTACAGGTAAAAAACTATCTTACTGATTCACTTTTCAGATAGCATTAAATGGTGGTGTTAAAAAAGAATCATCTCTGCCTAAGCTTAGATATGCCAGTAAAGTTCTTCGATAGAAGAACAACTTAATTTTGTGAGTGTCTGACCAGTTTAAGTGAAGAGTGTTGAGGGAGAGCTGTGGTGATTCATCAGATCTCTTAGGGGATTTGAGTATTCCCAGCAGTACCTGAGCAGAGTAACTGCTGCTATTAACTAAGATGAACCTCTCTGTCTTTCTTGCTCCTAATTACAGGAGGAAACCTCTACGATAAGATTCTGCGGCAGAAAGACAAGTTATTTGAAGAAGAGGTAATTTGGATCGGCTTGAAGGAGTGATGGGGCTGACTTAATGTTCTGGGGATCTGAGTACTTAAGCAACATTTTTTCTCTAGTGCTGGTGGGAATTTTTGTGTATATATGGGGACTGACATCCTTTCTCTCCTGTTGAATATTGCAAGGATTTATGGACTGTCAGAAACTCTTAATTTTTCCTTTTTGGCTATCTATAAACAGTATAAACTTCCAAGGGAGGAATAATGAAAGAATGCGCCCAAATGGCTTTGGTCATCTTATCATCTTGGCCAGCTTTTAACTTTGAAACCTCTTTTTATGTTTCTTCCTTGTTGGTGCTCAATTTCTCTCTCTTCTGAACCGTTTTGTAGGTTCTTTTCTGAGTAATTACCTTGAATCTGTCTCACCATAGATTTTTTTCATGTTACTTTTTTTTTCTTTATTGTTTTTAAACTTATTTTCTGCTGTCTGCTTCCACCTGATGTTCTGATGCTGAGGTGGTTAATGATTATACTTATTTATCTTATATAATGACTTTTAAGGCCTTGCAGCTCATGGTGAATATTAAATGGTCACAGTTCATGTTCCAGAGAGCCCAACTGTCGATCTTTCCCAGGTGGTCATTAGCTGTCATTCCTAAGTCTTTTCACTCATTGAATTTTTTGATGCTGGTCAGGACAGACACCATGAGTGGCACTAGAACAATCTGCCTTTTGGAATATCTTTTCAGAGATTTCCAATCCAGGAAATTCTAAATTTTCATACTCCTGAAAGAGCATATAAATGGTGCGGTCAGACGCTCTTGCTGTGCCTAACAGGGATGTATGGGGTTTTGTGAGGGGTTTTTTTGAGCCTCACATAAAGCTTTTATTCCTACCTTTGCAGATGGTGGTTTGGTATCTCTTTCAAATTGCATCAGCTGTGAGCTGCATTCATCGAGCAGGAATTCTTCACAGGTAAGTGTGGCATACGGTAAAGCTGAGGTAACCGCTGTGGTTCATGGATGTGAGTGCTGAACTTTGAGTAGCCTTTGTTTAAAGCAAGCACTGAACTTCCCTCCAAAGCGTAGCTGGACTGTCTAGATGTGAAGTATCACTTCTGTAAAGAATTTTTATTGGGCTAGAAACCATCTTGTGATAAATGTGCAATAAATGTTATATGTGAAAATGAAATTGTCATCTTTCATGCTGCAGCTCTGTGAAAAGAGTTCATCCATGCAGGAAGGAAGTAAATTGGCTCTTTATTGCCAAAGCATGTAAACAAAGTTTGCTAAAGTGGGTAGGAAGAGCAGTTACCACAGGCCAAAGGTACTTCCTACCTATTCCGCAATTAATAGCTTCAAACCAACATGTACATCCTTCTGTAATTCCTGGAGGATAACAATGATGAAAGCTTTGCGTTTGTGCATTGCTGTAATATAACCCATGCAAAGATCTGTCCTGTATTTTGCTTAATCTCATTTCTCTGGCCTGTTATTTAAGGAGGTAACGTAGCTTGTTAGCTGGTAGTGGTAATTTTCACATTGACTGTGAGATTTTAATAAGTAGCTAATTACCTTTTCCTGTTGCCCTGTTCTGTTTGGGAGGTGTAAATTTCTTGGCTTATGTGTGCTTCAAGGAGGCTGTGGTGGTCTGGGGAGTACCGCACATGTAGACAACTGTTTCCAGCATGGGGTTGGATCATGTGCTGCGCAACATCCTTCTATAACTAATGAGCATAGCTGTGTGAGGATGTTTTCTGTGGGATAACATCCTGGTTGCTGCCATTCTGAATCTCTGGTAGTTGGCAAGCCTTGCTAATGAAGGGTTTGTACCCTACTGTCAACAAAGTAGTGCCTAAGTTTTTGACCTAAAGCAGATGTCGTGCCTACCCTACTTTGCGGTGATTTCCTGCTTACCAGCTCTGTTGCCCATCTTCACGGCAAGGTTCCCAGTCTAGGAACATGCGTGGCCCCAGATCCTGCCATAATAATGAATTGAACAGTTATTTAAATGTTTGCAGTGATTTCCTTCTGCTGCAGACATTGTCAGAGTGACCCAGGACTTTGCGATGCCCCAAGTGGATGAATGCAAAGTGCTGCTTTACTTGATGTTGTCCTGATCTACACTGGGAAGTTGTTGATGGTACGTTAGGAAAAGGGGGTGTTATGAAGTGTTGGCCATGGGAAGCGTATCATACTGCGGGGGCTTCCTCTCTGTTTACAGCCTCTTATATTGATCTGTGAAACTACATATAATTTACTCTGTCTGGGAGAAAGTGTTTTCAATGAGTTTCAGAACCCTGCATTTTCGTGGCAATCAGCTTTTTGATCTTCTGGGCATGGTACGTCACATTATAAAGAGTTGTTCCTGAGGCGTAAGGTAGAGGGATGTTACACTTGTAGACTGGCATCTGTTTCACACCCTCTCTGTGTGTATTTATATTTACATACGTACATATTCATGCACAATTTAAGTTTTTTGGTGAGCTCAGTGACTCCTGGCTTAGGTCTATTTATAAAACCAGGAAAAATAAGACCTACTCAATGACCTTCATATGAGAAGAGACTGAGAGGGGGAAAAGAGCTATCTTTGATCTGTGGCCTTTATATAGGTGTCTGGAGCCTGAGCTTTCTAGACTGTGTTGTGTTTATCTGGGGATTTGATAAAACGTGGATAACTACCCCGGTACTTGGGGTTAGATTGCCTTTGGAGAGCTCTGTGTGTGTGTGGCAGAATAGCAAGTACCTCATTTTGGGGGGGAGGTGCAGTAACGTGTGAAAACTGTGAAACCCAGAAATATGTTCGAGTGTCTGCATTTCTTTTTCTCCTTTCAGAGATATAAAGACATTAAATATCTTTCTAACCAAGGCAAACCTGATTAAATTGGGAGACTATGGGTTGGCAAAGAAGCTGAACTCTGAGTACTCTATGGCTGAGACTGTGAGTATCTGCTGCCTTTGTGTGCAAACTGAGGATTGTTTTTCCTTTCATCTCTGCATGCCTTGCAGAAGACCAGGGATGGTGTACATTCTTGCTGCTTGTCTTTTGTGGTTTTCCTTTCCCTCTCCCCTCGATTTCCCTCAGTGTTGTCTCACTAACATTGGCGTATTTACTGGTATGTTCTAGCCTGCAGTTATCCTTGCTCGAAGGTTACCTTTGGGAGGTCTGTCTCTCTGCAAAGCAGCAGTAGACTAAAGATAAGTGCCACTGTGAGTGTGGAATTGTGCCAGAGCCAGTATGGCTGTGCTGCAGAGTGCTGCTTATCTTTCCCTGGTACCTAGGCATGGTACTTCTACAGGTGAATTTATGTAATACAAAGGCAGTGCTATCTGAAGGTACAGAGATAGCAGTAGAGTCATATCAGTACAGCGCTCTCCCTCTGGGCTAGTTAAGCACAGCTTAGTCAGTTAAATTATTTTTTTCATGCTGTTGTGCTAACAGGGGCATTTTACCTCAGCTGGATCTGAGATAGCTTGGATTTGCTCGTGTGACATTGCACCATGCCATAGATCTGTCTCCTGTCTCTTTAATACTCAGGCTCTGAACTGAATTACAAAGAAGTACAAGGCACTCGTGCTTCTTATGGTAACCAGGTGTATTTTTTTTTGATAATACTCTTGGAGGGGGGCAAAGCTTTGTTGGAGAGATTAATTCTACCAAGCTGTCAAACTTGGCTTTGTTCCCGACCCTTCCACAAAGCAGTTTCGCAGCCAGAGTTATGACACAGGGCAAGCTGTATTGCAGGCACCTGAAAGGCTCAGCTTGGATTTCCCAGCTCCACGAATTTCTGTGGTGAGCACTAGGCTTGGAAAGGGAGACATTGTCTGGAGCTCCTATCTGCTAAAGGCCTTTATTATAGTTCGGGATGCAAGCCAACCAGCGTGCACTTCCCCTCATCAGGCCGTATCATTAGATTTAATGCAAGCTATCGGTGTTCTGCTAGGATGTGCAGTTAAACACTTGCCAACCTTCTTCCAGAACATGAGCGCTATTGTGCAGATGCACAGTAAGTGGGAACTCAAGGCTACTGCATAAAGCTCTCACTAAGCTGGGCTGCAGCAAAACCACTTTTGTTTGTCGTGCTTTTCACAGTCTTCTACTTCTCAGAGAAAGTGCAGTCTATGCTGTGAATGTCTAGGCTTGTTTTTGCCTATGTTGTGTGTGTTCCATCTATACCTGCGAGCTTTTTTTTTTTCCTTTTTTACTTCTGAGACATACCTTCAACCATATTTCATCCAGTATATGCTGGATGTGCTGTGTCAGGGCCAGTGGCTCAGTTTGTGATCTAATGACCAGCGGCAGTCTGGAAGTAATTTTTTTGTGAAAACAGTGCAAAACATGTTATTGTCAGTATTTGTGATTGCAACAGTCGAACTGTGATTTTGTAAAAAGTTTGCTCGCTAAATGCTGATCTCTTAATTTATCATTCTTTCTCGCGTTTACCAAGGAAGATTTTGAAAATACACCTCTGTGTTACAGAAAGCTTACATTATCCTTTGCTTTAAAAAAGTTTAGGTGCTGTGTCCAAGTTCTCCATATGATACTACAAATAGCTGGGCTTCTAAACCTTCCCGTGGCCAGGACTCGCACAGCTCTGTAGCTGTCACGCTTGGTAATGGGAAATGGAAGGGAGATGGCAGGTTCTAAATGTGCCCATTAGGTGTCCAGTGTACTAGCAGAGTCTAATGAAGGGCAAACTTTGTAGTCCTTGGAGCTTTGCTGAGGGTTGAAAAGAGGGCAACTATAAATATTTCCCCTTCTTCTAAATTGTCTTTCTCATTTTATTTTGCTGTCTAGTTCCTTGCTAGGGAATGAGCTCCATTCATCTGGAAGCTTCATTCTTACACCTTTTATCTTGTTTGTTCTGTGTCTCCTTGTTGTGACTTTGAGCTGTGCCACTATTTCTGTTGTTCCTGGGAGGGCTGCTGTAGTTACGTGCTGGATTTGGGGATTTTTTGTGTGGTGAGGGGTGTTCTGTTTTAAACCAGTTGTTGAAGAAAGTCCACTTCTGAAGTGAAAGCCTTTCAGGTGGGACTTGAGCCAGCTTTCTACTAACTGAACCAAAAGTAACCCCTTTTTTTGTCAGAGACAGAGTAGCCTTTGTCCTGGCAGTACCTTGTGATGCGACAGAGTGGCACCACAGTCATGGGCTGGCGTCTGTGTTTAGAAGCTTTGCTAGATACCTTTGCCTTCAGCCTCTTAGTTGGGTTTCTATATGCCCAGTCAGTACGTAAGCCCCTGATTACCTCTAAATGTAGTATATTTAAGAGAGGGGCGAGTCCTTGCTGTGTTCTCAAGACTACTCCTCTACGGAGAACCGTGTACCACATCAGAATCTGAGCAGAGAGGTGCCTGGGATCTTCTAAGAAACTCAGGCACAGGCTTGTGGATGAGAAGCAAAGAAGCATGTTCATTGTTCACATCCCTCCAGCACATTGGTGAACTTTGTCATCTGTGTCACTTCAGTGCTGTGCAATAGCTGCATCTGGCTCTAATGTTCGTGTACCTGTGTGAACATGATCGATGCAGAACTCCTAAATTGAAGGCTGCTGGATCATTTCTGATTTTTAAATGTTATTTTTCCTAGCTGGTGGGAACTCCATATTATATGTCCCCAGAACTCTGCCAGGGTGTGAAATACAACTTCAAATCAGATATTTGGGCTGTGGGCTGTGTCATCTTTGAGCTGCTTACTCTGAAGAGGACCTTTGATGCTACTGTAAGTCTGCAAATGAGGATGGACTGAGTAACCTTATTTTTTTATCACTCTGAGATTCACACTTGGCTCATAGCTTTCTTAGCTCATGTTTTTCTTTCATTGTTTGAATCTGCTGATTAAGAAAACAGTGGCCTGGGAGGGCCAGCTATAGCCAAAGGAAATGTCTGCACGATTTCCCCTACCCTGTACTGCAGGTGTGTCTCTGGCTTCTGCCAAATCTACCCTTGTCTGCAGCCCTGGGTTTACCAGATGCAGAATACAAGCTGTGGTCATTTGTATCATGGTTGTGAATGAAACATCCTTTTCTCCACAAGAAGGAAGTTTGTGATTGTGTAGTCTTTTGGGTTTTTTTCAGCATTACTGTCTGCAGATTTTCTGTGCAGCATTCTAAGTGAAAAATTCCAGCCTTTGGATTTCATAGGATTTAATCCTCTTACACTTTTCTTGAAGTTTGGGTGCAAGAGAAGGGTGGTCAAGCTGGCATGGGGAAGGTGAAAGGGAGCATTGCTGGCAGGCATGTGTGATTTGCGAGCTTGAGCCAAGAGATGGGAAAAGCTGGTAGCTGCCATGGTGCAAGATTTTGTAACCCTTGAAGAGACAATGTGAAAATACCATCCTTTCCTGACTTCCTCTCGCCATGGCTACCAAGTCGACTGTAACTTTGCTGCTGTGCAGTGTTTCAATGGCAATATGCTGCATAGGAGATTCCATGCAGAGAGACACCTGTCCTCTCTCCACTGTTAGGGAATTTGGTGAAAAGCTGAATGTTGCCACCAAGTCCTACCTATCAGAGGTACCATTTCTGCAGGAAGTATTATTAAGTTTTTGGAGAACCTGCTAGGCAGGGAAGCAGAGGGGCGTGTCCTGATCAGAGAAGGAGCAAAAAACCTAATGGTGGCCTGTAGCATCTCTCCCCAGTGGACACATTGTCCAGTTCAGTTCCCTTACGGCTGGTTTCTGGTTTCTGCCTAGAATCCCCTGAACCTTTGTGTGAAGATTGTCCAGGGAAATCGTGCCATGGAGGTTGATTCCACTGTCTACTCCCGGGAGCTGATCCAGATGGTGAATTCCTGCCTTGATCAGGTTGGTGAAGTGCTTTTTAATTTTCAAACACCCCTTCCCATTTGCCTAAGCCATGGAATTCAGGGGTGAAGGGGAATGACATGCTTGTTTCAGCATGAGGGCTGTTGATGCAGGGTAATTTCTGTGAGGCCTGAGGCATCACTAGGGTTGGGCTTCCTCCAGGTCTCTGAAAGCATTGTCTCAAGATGCCATTCAGTCCTGCAGGCTCTGGATGGGTGCTGAGTTTACACTGACACCCATTATTGAATGGGCTGGCAGAAGCAATTATTTTCTAATACAATGCTGCAGAGGTGGGAATATTGTCTCTACAGTCTCTTAAGGTTCTGAGTTTCTGACCATGACTGGCTTGCTGTAGGGAACTAATGCCTTGAAAACAAACATATTATTGATACTGTCAGAGCACAGAAGTCCCTCCTGCACATCTTTGGCATTTATCCCTATTCATTCCTAATATTTGAATTAATTCCTTTCCCTTCTGAAGAGAGTCAGGGAAGGAGGTCCATGTAGGCTTGAATGAGGTCTTCTGGCCCAAGATTTCCTTGTAGATGATGAACATTTCCCAGAGAATGACTTGTTGCTCACTTCTTTCAGGATCCAGAGAAGAGACCCACTGCAGATGAATTGCTTGAACATCCCCTTCTCAGCAAACGCAGGAGGTAATCAGATGGTCTTGCCTGAAACCTGGACAGGTGTTGCGGAGAATAGCAGGGTTTGTGCAGACTAGTGGCATTTATGCTTTCGAGGCAAAGTCCTGAAGTTATTTTGAGCTGATGTGATGCAGTTGTTGAAGTACACTTTTACCTCTTTAGGAGAGGAGTGCATTCTTGCTGTCTTCTGATCTGATGTTCTGTTGGTGCATGGGTATGGTGAGAAGGATCTCAGCATCCTTGGTCTTAGAAGCTGTTGTATTGAGAACCTTGAGGCATCCCTTTCTGAGGCTTCTCTGAGGACTGCTGGTTCCTGCTCTGCATATTTCTGTGAACGGAGGGTCACAGAGATCCTCCTATGCTCATTGGAAAAGGCCTTTCAAAATAGACATATCTTCCAATATAGAAACTTTCACTTTCTCCCTTTGTTGCCTCTGTCTTCTGGAGAAAGTCGCCTTGAAAGTGGCCCATTTTACTTTAGTTTGACATCAGCCTGCACATGATGTCTTTTTATGAAAGGTGGACCATAATTCTGGACTGTTTGGATCCCACATTGGTGACTTTGAGAACGGCAGACTTAGTCCTTTATACCGAGATTCTTTTTGGTGGTCAGCAAAGTTTGCGTTTTGTCTTGCTGTGTGCACTGGTAAAAGCTCAGATCCTGATATTTCGCCATATAAGATTGTTCTTGTGCTATATTGGCTGGCCACATTCTGGTATATATGTAGTTTGTTGTTCCCAGCTCTTCTGGAAGTTTGTTAGCTGTATGGTACGTTACTTCTGCCCTACTTACTGTGTATTGCTGTGAGCTGGTAAACAACTGCTACATTTCTTCCAAGAGGGAGCAGCATTTTATTGGAAAGGAAACCAGTCTGTGTGTGCTGCTTGTCAGTAAATTGCTTTGGGCGATGTTACTGTTTCCTAAAATGCTTTTTCTCCTTTGGCAGGGAGATGGAAGAGAAAGTCACACTGCTTAATGGGCCAAATAAGCGACCAAGGTAATTATTTGGGCATGTGTCTGAAAGGAAGTCTGGAGAGAACAGCTCCCCAGAGAGGAACTTTGCTGAGAGTGTTAGTTCGTGACAATCTTAATGGAATAGTGTAGTTCAGAAGATCCCTAAATGCTAGGAATTTGACATAGTTGTTACGTGGTTATTGTCCCACATTTTACTCTGCCTTTTTTATCCTACTTATATGTATGGCTGGAGCCTTACATCAGCAGGTCCCATACAGCTCTGATCTGCCCTACTGAGGATGCAGTCTTTACAGCCTGCGTATCTGAGGGTGTAACGTAGGTCCCTCCTTCCATGCAGATTCCCTTCAGCAGGAGGAACGTGACTGGATGTTGAATATTAAACGAACATAAATATCTTTCATAAAACTGGATATATGCAGAGGTTCTCTACAGTCCACAGCAAGCCAGTAGGCAGGGTTGCTCCATGAAGCAGGTAGCTTCTATGACACATATAGCTGTTTTTTCTGTTGATTTGTCAGATAGAATTTAACCTTTTTTTCCTCATAAACTTGGAAGTACTATCTGAGCACTTAATGTGAAGTTATCCTAGTTCATGGGTTGCTCGCAAACTGGATACAAGAGGAAAGAGGGAAGGTAGAAACTTTTGGATATATATATATATTTCTATATTCTGAGCTAGATTTCATGACCATTTGTAAGGCGCTTTTTTTTTTCTCTCTTTTTCACAAATGAGGATAGCACCATGGCCATTCAGTGAAAGCCATCTTTTTAAATAATGTCAAATTAGACTGTAGGCTTGTTAAAATGCTTCCTGGGGGCTACTTTCTGTGCTGCTCTGAGACGAGTTTGATCCTGAGTCTCTCTATAGCAGTTGAGGCCTCACAACCACTCAACAAAGAGAGTTCAAAAATTTGTGAAAATAAAAACCATGAGTGGTCATGAAGGGGAAACTGATAGACAACAGTAGGAAAATGAGTGATGACAGTGAATGCGAACTCATTATTAAAAGCATGTGTGTTTTGTCGGGGGGGATCTTGTGCAGGTCAAGTACCATGAATGAGGCTCCCATTGCAGTGGTGACTTCACGCACTAGTGAGGTGTATGTTTGGGGGGGTGGGAAGTCCACCCCCCAGAAGCTGGATGCCATCAAAAGTGGCTGCAGCGCACGCCAGGTGTGTGCTGGTAACACTCACTTTGCTGTGGTGACAGTGGAGAAGGAGCTCTACACCTGGGTGGTAAGTGAGAGAAACTGCAGGAAGGGGGTGAGGGTGGGAAAGGAGGGTTCAGATCCACCACAGACCATTCAATAAGCCTGTTAGAATTAGATGGGAGAGCGGCTTGGAAATGGAGAAATCTTGATTGTAGTGGACACTTTGAGGTCGTCTGCTTCGGGGCTGTCCCAAGTCTCCAAGGCAAGTGTGTTTCTTAAGAAGTTTTCCATCATGACAGGAGGTGTATTGGAGACTTGCTGTGCATTTGAGGATTGTAAATGGTGGACATGTAGGCCCAGACACAGAATCAGACACCTTTTCCTCCCCTTCCTGACTACTAGAAATGCAGTGGGGGGGTTTGTGATGCTCTGCTGGCGTTATGCATTTTTGAGGAAGGTTTTTGGAGATCAGAACGGGTGGGATGAGTGACCTCATTATAATACAGGCAACTTGTGGGTGAAACTAGATATGTCTTATACTAAACAACTCCGCTTTTTATGATGAGTGGAAATTCTGTAATAGTTTAAAGTGAGTAAAAAAATGTTGGCATATAATGCATTTAAAACAATTGAATCCAGTCTTCTCAGGCTTAGATGGTCAGTGACGTGGAGGTATTCTGCATCTCCAGGCTTCCACAGGCTTTTGTATTGATCATACAGAAGCTTCTAACAGCTTCTGTATCATATACAGATATGTATATGATATACAGATATGCATATATATATATATGTATATACAGATATGTGTATATATATATATACAGATATATATAATCTGTATACAGAAGACAGATTAGAAATTACTGGTAGGTGGGTGAGAGAAGAAAGACATCCAAATGGGAGGAGAGCAACTTGAAGTAATTTGCTGGATGTTCCTGCAAGAATTGTCACTGAAAACTTCCAGCTGGCTGTTAATATTTTAGTTTTAGCTTCAACACTACTCAGAGTTGTTTTGTTTTTCCTGTAGCACTGGTAGGTCTGGCCGCTTTAGTGACATTTGTTTCATGTTATGAGTTTCTTTCAAGCCATTAGGATTTAGAAAAGTAGGTCCAAAAGCTGAAGATAATTTCAGTCCTGCATCAAACTTGGCAAATGAGAAAGGAGCAGGGATTCCTCACCAGCTGGTGGCCTGAGACCAGATCACTCCTTGTTAGTGCATAACTGCCTGAAAGCCTGTGCTGCATTTAGAATTTTGTTATGCTACACAGATAGCAGTCTCTTCCCTAGAGTAGTTAACATGCTTTCTCTTGCTCTTTGTTGTCTTCTGGTTTTCATTTGAGGTGCTGTAACTGTCAGCACTGTCTCTGGAGTTGTGGGTACGTAACCTTACCAGAGGTTTCTGTCTTGCAGAATATGCAGGGGGGCACCAAGCTGCACGGGCAGCTGGGACATGGAGACAGAGCCTCCTACAGGCAGCCAAAGCATGTTGAGAAGCTTCAGGGAAAAGCCATTCGCCAGGTGTCCTGTGGAGATGACTTCACAGTGTGCATCACAGGTGAGAGGTGGAAGGGGACCAGCATCCCCGCACTTTGCTGTGCTGTGGAGGTGTTTGCCTTCACAGTAAGATTAGCAGAGCAGCTTTGTGCACAAAGGAGAAAGCCCCATATGTTACTCACCCTCAGTTTTGACAGTAGTAGGTACAGTAGTGGAGATAGATCAACGTTATTTTACAGAGGAAGATACTGACTCCCTAGAAGGCTTGAGTGTTTTGCTAGGGATGAACTTTGTTTTGGTGATGGTGCTGGGTGCTGAGCACAGCTCCCTGTGGCTGTGCAGAGTCCCTGCTGTTGCACGTGTTGCCTCCATACATGCTTGTATTAAAGATAGAGGAGCCAGAAGTCAAGAATGTAGATATGTTTGAGACTCTTTTTGGACTGTGTGGGGAAAGAATCACCCAATGATAAAGGAAGATGTGTATCTGAGATTTCCTATTTAATTCAGAAAGCTTGAGACCTGGTAGCTGTCTCTAGTCCTAACCCTGCTCCTACTTCTAAAGATGTGTTAACTGTGGTGGTGTCTGTTACGGAAGAATTTGATTCTTGCTTTACCCATGAAAAAAAATCTTGAAGAAGGTAGTTTCCATCTAGTGCTGAAAAAGCAGAGGTTTGACAGAGATAAGCTCAGATGCTTGGTGTGCTGAAGGGGTGACTTGGGGAGCTACAGGATTGATTTGTGGGTTTCTGTTAAAGAAAGTGGCAGGTTCAATGCAAGATATTTTTACACTGGTGGCCTGAAACAGCTGCAGGTGGGGGAGTAAGGTCATCCATCTTAACATGAACAAGAAAGCATTCCGTATCTCCTGATTACATTCTTCTGCACTAAGGAGGAGGAGGATTACAGAAAAGAGGTTGTTCTGGCCATGCTCTGAAAGGTTTATATGCTGCCTAATACAAACTCTTTGTGCTGACCCAGCTTCCCTTGTGTCCTTCAGATGAGGGCCAGGTGTATGCCTTTGGCTCGGACTATTACGGATACATTGGCGTTGACAAGGCTTATGGCTCTGAAGTGCTTGAGCCCCTGCAGCTGGATTTCTTTCTTACCAACCCCGTGGAGCAGGTCTCGTGTGGAGATAACCATGTGGCAGTGCTGACCAGGAACAGAGAAGTCTACACTTGGGGCTGTGGAGAGTATGGTAGGTAGAGTCTCTTTGGACCTAGAGGATTTCTGGGGCATGCCTCCAAAAAGTGGCTTGGTGCAGGCGTGTAACGCAGGGCCTGGGTGAAGGCTGTCTGGGTGCACCAGGAGGCAAAGAACATTTTTTCTTCGGGGCTTTCTTTCCTTGTAAGAAAGGGGAACTGGGGACTGAGTACTTGGGACTTTAGTTTTGGCTTCCATCTGGGTAGGGCAGTGTTTATGTGAGTGGGATTGGGTTACCTTGAGGATTGGCAGGCAATGGTGCACATAGGGGAGCAGGTTTCTAGTTCTGGAGGGAGATTCCTTTGGGACTGTGAGGAGACAATAGCATTCCTTAGGGATGGGCACCTTGTGAGGCCATTTCTAACTGCAGTGTTTTCACTGGTGCAGGGCGCTTGGGCTTGGATTCAGAAGAAGATCACTACACCCCTCAGAAGGTAGGGCTGTGACTACTTCTCCAAATCTGCATGGTGTAAATCCAAATCAGTTGCTGTTTAGAAATATTAACTGCCTGACGTTCAGGTGTTTTTCTGAGAGATCATAGAGTTTGTGAGGGTTTTAACTTTTCTTCATCACTTCATTTTGCTTAATTTCTTCCTAGAGATCATGGCAGAGGGGTGTACCACTCCCAATCCAGCCAGCATCGTGACTTGATTGAATCATGAGCTTGATTGCTCTGATCTCCATGCTGGAACTGGAAATGCCAAACTTAATGTTGTAGAAGTCATAGTAGGAAATACCAAACTGTGTACCTCAGGGCTGTAGAGGAAACTTGCAGTAGTGCAAACAGCTGGGGGTCTTTTAATTTGACATGATGAATTAAAGATGAGTTGAAAGTAAAGCCCTCTTGAAATACAGTGCTAGGGGTAATGAGATAATGTAACCCACTGGGGGTTAGAGAGGAACAAGTATGTGCCTGGAAGCCAAATATCCGCGATCACATGGTATCGCACCCACGCAGCACAGACCCAGCCCTGCTCAGCTAATTGAGTCTGGTGCTTGTGGACCCCAGCTGGCCAGGATGCCTGTGTACCCACCACGTTTCTGGTTCCTGTGCTGGTTCACTGCTGTCTGCACACAAGGTCTAGGATGCCTTGAATTTCTGTGTTGTGACCAGAGTTTCAGTATGCTATAGAATTCATGATACCCGCTCACTCAAAAGAACTGCACTGGCTGTGGTCAGGGCCCAGACTAGCTGAACCACTGCTCTAACCCCATATGTTTTCTATGTGCCAGCTTCAGTGTAGTAGGTGTTGGGATTTTCATTTTTTGGATATATTTCTTCCACACAGGTGGATGTTCCAAAGACCTTAAACATTGTGTCCGTTCACTGTGGCTGTGATGGTACTTTCCTGCTCACTCAGACAGGCAAAGTATTGGCATGTGGACTCAACGAGTTCAACAAGCTGGGCCTGAATCAGTGCACATCAGGGATAATCAACCATGACGTAAGTGCGTTTGGGTCCCTGGCTCCAGCTCCCAGCAGTCAGTAGTATATGAGAAAATGGAGGTCCTGTGAGAGTGACCAAGCGTTCGTTAGCTTTGTGCCAATTTGTTAGTTCCAGTCTAAAACAATGGATACTGGGATTGTGGGAAGAGGTAATTTGTTCCTCAAGTTTTCTGTCTGCTCTATGGGCTGACATCAGGTCTGAGGTAGTGAAATCGATAGCAAGCTGCTCCAGGTTGACTTAGCCAGTGACATGGATTCTGGCAGTTCTTTTCCATACCCATGTTGGGATTGTCTAGGTTAATGTTGTGGTCTGCCGAGACCTGCTTGAGTAGATCTTAGCTGATGAACGTGGGTTTTGACTCTGTGCTTATCCATGTGTGTTTTCTCAGACGTACTGTGAGGTGCCATATGCCACTTCCCTTACTCTGGCCAAGCAGCTATCCTTCTACAAGATCCGTACCATTTCTCCGGGGAAGACACACACAGCTTCCATTGATGGTGAGCCCTACATATTAAGAAGTGGATACTGGTTGCTGGATTACTTTACATCAGCTTTGCCCTTTCAGCCTGACCCTCGACACTGAGGGTTGTGCTCTTGGTAGCAAGGCTTATTTATGCCTGCTCCCGGAACCCAGGATTCCTGTTCCTCAGCAGTGTTGCCACCTGGCCAGTTGAAGCAGCAACAGTCAGCTTATGGGTCAGCCTTCATTTTTTTTTTAAAGGAGAAAACCAAAGGTTTGGGGAAGAGTTATGCTAGTGAAGGAATTGTTTATGACCAAGTTAGGCTTTGCCCAAGTGACACCAGTCAGAGGGCTGGGAAGAGTCCCAGCCCCCAGCATCAGAAAAGGGGAGCAATAGGAGAAGGAACTGGGGAGGTGTTTCCAGGCTGAAGCCATTCCTCTTGGGTGGCACTGTCCCCTCCCAACCTGGCAGGCTTCTCAGCAGAGTCGTTCCTGGTCGTGGGCTGTTGCTGCTAGTTCTCTGCATGCATGGCTGCTTCCCGAGTTGGGCCCTTGCTGTGACTGTCTCCTCGTTCCTCCTCTCAGAGCGAGGCCGCCTGCTGACCTTCGGCTCCAACAAGTGCGGACAGCTTGGTGTTGGGGACTATAAGAAGCACCTGGGAATTAACCTGCTGGGAGGCCCCCTGGGGGGTAAGCAGGTGATCAGGGTTTCATGTGGAGATGAATTCACCATAGCTGCTACTGACGGTGAGTGGGTCTTTGCAAAGTTGTGGTGGGTTCCTTTGAACTAGATCTGCAGGGTGGTTAGCTGACTCCCACTCATCATTTCCTAGACCACCCCCGCAGCACCGCACTGAACTAAAGAAATCCTCCTAGACTGGAGGCTGTTAGCCGTCCCAGCACAGTGCCAAGTATTTGCTGTCCCTGGGGCTGCAGAGTGCCAGCTTGGTGGCTGCCTGTTTTACCAGTTTACTGTTGTTACCAATTTGTTCTCTCGCTGGCAAAATGGAGCTGGTTGATTAGATACTTTGGGATAGCAGTTACAGCAGAAAGGCTGTGATCTCTGTAGCAGTTACTGGTCAAGAGGGAGGGAGGGAGGGAGGGAATTGAGGCTCCTGAATCTCTTTCCTCAGACAACCATATCTTTGCCTGGGGTAACGGTGGGAATGGGCGCCTGGCAATGACATCAACTGAGAGAGCTCACGGCTCGGATATTTGTACCTCATGGCCTCGGCCAATATTTGGATCGTTGCATCATGTTCCAGACCTGTCATGCCGTGGCTGGCACACCATCATCATTGTTGGTAAGTGTAATTTTAGGATGAAATTTTGGGATTTTGGTTATGATGATGTATTGCTTGCCTGGACCTGGACTATAAATCCTGCCTGGGAACAGGCCAGGATGGTGTGGGGGAATGTGGCAAGTTGCCCTGAGCTCTAGGCCTGCAACATTGGCTTTGTTGTGTGCCTCTGTAGGAGTTGTCTTGCTTTTCATGTGGCACTCTAACTGAAAGCATGCTTCTCTCCTTACAGAAAAGGTGTTGAACTCTAAAACAATCCGATCCAACAGCAGTGGCCTGTCCATTGGTACTGGTGAGTAGGCTGCCCTGGGGAGCAGTGGTTTAAGTCCGTTCAGTGGTTGGTTTGAGTGGGTGCAGTTTGGTCCTGCTGCATTGTTTCTCTGTGTGAAACGCCTCACAGAAGAGGTGAAAAGGAGGAAATCCAGTTGGTGTCATACATGGGAATGGATGGCCCAAAGCTGGGAAAGAGAGAACTGTTAACGGGAGGAAGAACATAGATGCAGAGAGGTGTTTGTAGTTCTCAAACTTTTTTACAATTTGACAAGGAAAAGCTGGGAGGAAGTCACTGAAGGGAGCTGATAAGGGAACGATGGCTATGGGGCAGCTGCTGGGAGAGATGGAGTCCAGTTTCTTGGACCTGTGGGAGGGCTGGGGCCAAGAAGTTGCAGAAAACTGCTGTACACAAGCCCTTTTGGGAAGTCCTGCAGGGAGTGTTAGGAGATGAGCTGTTGAGGGAGGTGCCGCTAGCATGTGCTCTCACCCTGGCCATACAGCCCAAATTTCTGCATCTTCTCTGCTCCAGCTGGGGTTTGGCAATGGGAATAGCAGAGGTGGGAAAAGTATAAAGTTTTCACTCTTGTTTGCTAGTGGCTCAGAGCTGCACAACTGGAGGAGGAGAGGAAGAGGATAATGAACAGGAAGCAGAGACCCCCAATCCCAGTGGAGGCTTTCGGGGAACAATGGAGGCAGATCGTGAGTTGGGGGGCTGGATCAGCACCACAGAAGCTAAGGGAGGCAACAGTTCTGACAGCAGCTCCTGCCCTGGCTGGCTGCGGAAGGTAAGTGGGGTGTCAGAAATGCCTTAAATTTGGGATCTAGGCTGGGGAAAAACTAATGGCCCCTTCCACCCTTAAGGGATGCTCTGAAAGCTGCTCAGAGCTGTGCTGCACCGGGAGCCCTTTAGGCCTCGCTGCCTTTTTTACCACAAGAGGGTGTGGGTACATTGGTTGAGGAGATGAAGTCAGCTGCAGGAAGGCAGGCAGACCTGACAGTGTTGCTTTTGTGTATCCAGGAACTGGAGAATGCTGAATTCATCCCCATGCCTGACAGCCCCTTTCCTCTGAGCATGGCATCTTCAGAGCCCGAGAAGGAGACTCTCCCCTACCAGAAACTTCAAGGACTCAAAGTGGCCTCTGAGGAACCTGTTGGATTAAACAATCCCAAAATGGAGCCCTGGGTAATGTTACCCACCCCAAGCTGTTGGGGACCATAAATGGCAACATCTGAATTGTGGGGGGAGCTGAGAAGAGAGTGTTGGATTGGCCTAATTCATCTGGATGAGGAAAAGAGGGCTGTTGATAATCAGAGATGATGCTGCAAAGAGAACAATTCACAGGAATCTAGAACACAAAGCTTCAGCTTTTTCAGATTGAAAATACTGAGATCAGTTCTGTGGAAAAATGTGGTTAATGCAGATGGTACAAGAAGAGAAGCCTAGAGCC
>JAVJGJ010000060.1:64293058-64305350 GCA_035590215.1 Microhierax caerulescens | reverse complement strand
GAAAAATGTGGTTAATGCAGATGGTAAAAGAAGAGAAGCCTAGAGCCCAGAAGCCTAGCAGAAGATAGAAATTTAGAAAGCAGAAATTGCTGTGAGATAGAAAGAAGCACTGATACAGGAAATCACTGAGAAATCACAACCTGTGAGACTACTTTGTTCCAGGAGTTTTCTGTCCCAAAAGCAAGCAGGCACAGATCCCCTAGGGAAAGGGGGGTAAACCAGATGGATTTTGATGATAGGAGGACAGGAGCAGCTCTCCCAGAAAAAGGAGGAAGTTAGTGGCTTTGTATTGAAGACTTAATGACTAGTAGCTTGCTGACCTTGGCTGCTAGAAGTTTGGGAAGCTGGGAAATGAGCTGGGGTGACATTTTCTGTGCATGGTTTCTTGTGGCATATATAACTCTTGGCCTTGCAGTCAGATCTGGTCTGACTTCTCTCCCTGTGTCTGCAGCCTACTTGTCTGAGTCCAACCTTGCCATGCAGCGAAGGGAAGGCTACGTCTCCTGTGGTGGGCTGCATGTGCAGTGCTCTGCAAGTGGAGGTGACACACCTCCGAGGCCTGGTTTTACAGTGTCTGGATGATCAGAAGAAGCTGCAGCAGGAAACTGTTCGTCTGAGTGCCCAACTCCAGCGGTTCTGCAGGGGGATGGAGGGAATGCAGCAGGTGAGGACCCGTCACCTGGGTGCACATCCATGCTCGGGGCTCACTGCACTCCTGCATGGATTGTAGAGGCTGTGCAGCAGGAAGCAGCTCTTAATAGATGTATCTCTTAGAGCAGAAGGGGGACACTGAGCATAATGCCTGTCTCTTGTTTGAGCTGCTGATGTAGGCTCTGGTAGTAGCAACAGGAATGAAGCCAAGAAGAGAGTCTCTTGTGAGGACAGCCTAGTCCTTGAGGGACCTGGGATTCCCCTTTATACCTCCTGATGAGAAGGGATGGGTGGTCAGATGTCACGGGGAGTCACAAATGGATGTGGAGAATAGGAGCTGTGCCTTCTGTGGCTCTTAGCTTCTTTGCAGCTAGTCCTAGAGCTGTTTGGATAACTGCTGTGTGTTTTGGCAGGTGGAGGTTCATTCCAAAGGAACACAGACAGCCAAAGAGGAGATGGAAGTGGATCCGAAACCTGACTTGGATTCAGATTCCTGGTGTCTCCTGGGAACGGACTCGTGCCGCTCCAGCCTCTAGTCTCCTGAGCCCACTGGGATCCATCTAATTTCACAGCACACTAACCGAATGCAGAGAGCGGCTTTCCTGGCTTCAGGTCACTCGCAGACAAGGAGCGAGGCCGGAGGCTCCAGAGCAGCACCCATGTACGTTTGATACGAACTAGGAGTGAGTTTGAGAGGGGAAGGGCCCCTGAGCTCTAGGCCAGCTCAGTGGTTGAAGCAGCAGCAGCTCCTCTTTGTACCTTACCTGTCAATTCTGCACATGAGGCAGAACGGCCCCATTATGGCAATGGCTCCAGTAGCAGCTTGTGGCCCTTTCATTGTTTCACTGCTTCCTGGGAGCTGCCTTTGGGACCCCAGTATTCATCACTGCATCTCTAGATGAGAGGAGGAGACTTGTTTTGTACTGAAGCTGGCTGAACCCTAAGACTCGCCACTTTCACTTCAGAGGGGTGAAGGACTTGGATCCTCTCCCTACCATATGGTAAGGCCCAGCCGGTGAGGCTGCTCCCCGCTGCTGAGGGGCAGAGGGAGCAGAGAACGTCTCATTCTGGAGGCAATGGAGATCTTCCTCTTAGGGAGATAATGGTAGACAGCATGTCATTGGCCTCGAGGCACGGCTTCTGGCCATATGGCTGTGTCCAGTGGCCCATATAGACAAGAGTTTAAAGGCTTTATTCTGGGTGCCTAGAGCTTTCCAACTTCCAGGCAATGCATCAAGATGAGTGAATCAGGTGTTGTTTCCAACAACAGGAGCAGGGACTATCTGAGATGGGATCTCTAGTACTCGGTATCAGACCACCTGCTTCCCAACCAGACAACAAGCACCTGGGCCTCAGACTGAGTCACCTATTTCTTGCTCCAGCTGTTCAACTTGGATTGGGTGCCAGAGCTTCTGGTTTCTTGGCATAAGCCTGTAGCTGCTCCCTGCTTGGCTTCTGTTCTCCTCAGCCCCTGGTGCCCACGCTCTGTGTGCATGTGGGAAGAATCAGTGTTTTTCCACTCAGTGTTTTGATGAAGCTGGAATGCAGTTTCCTACCCAGAATAGGGTCATTAATGCTGTGGTCACAGGATGCAGCCTTCCCCAATGACCAGGAATGATCAAGTCTCTGTCTGGAATTCACCTTCTTTCTAGAAGCAAGAGGCTTTCCCAAGAAAATTTGAGATGGAAAGAAGTATGGTCTGATGCTCAAGATTTCCTCATTTCCTGTTTGAGAATGAGGTTAATTTTATTCCCCTTAAATTTGTTAGCAAACTGACTTTGAAGTAAGCTTATGGGATTGGTAGGATCCCTGGGAGCAGCTTGCCTCCTCTGCCTTATGTGACACCTCTAAGGAGTCCTGAGTGCCTCTCACCTTTGCTGTGAGAGTGAGGTGATTTCATCAGGCTTAAACCATCCCCATCAATGGCATGTCACTAGACTTGCCTTAGGTCTAGCGGAGCTGGATATCCTGTCACCTCTCCTAGACTACTTCTTTCAAGAGACTGTTCGGGGGGGAGCCAGCATTCCCCATTTGTCTCTAGAGGTGGATGTCAAACCATTTGCTTGTAACTTTACGCTCATTCAGTATTTCTTTGGTGCCTATTGCTAGTATCTTGGAGCTAAATCAAGTGTAGTCTCTCCAGTGCAGTGTCCAGGGCAAGGACTGTACCGGTGTGCCCATCCGTTACTCCTGAAGGAAGGGCAGGAGGACAGCCCTCCTGGGAGGTGGTGGGCATTGGGTGCCCTGGCGCAGCTGCATCGCTTGGTTGCCCTTGTGACTGCTCTCCTTTCCCCCATGTGCGTTGAAGCCAGTTCTCAGGTTAGGGTCCCGGCTTGAGGGTTGTTGTTGCAGTTGGAAATGATTGAGTTGGTCACGTGGCAGCAGTGCCTTTGAGGAGTGAAGAGCTGAGCCTGAGCCATGTCCAATAAGCAAGCACCAAGCTGATGGGAGTCGCTCTCCTGCAGTGCACTGCTATCCTCATTTCTCAATGCTCTGCAGTTGGGAAGCTAGGTGCACGGACTGGATTCCCCTTGGATCTAGTGGAGGATTAGGGTTCCTGACAGAGGATGCCCTGTGTTCCACAATCTCATATGTGCCTTAGAGGATTCACGCTATCCAGGTTGTGCCTGTTACAGACCACGGATTTCACACCAGCCAGCTATGCAACCAAAAAAGCAGTTTAAAGCCAGCACCTTTGTCTTGGGCTGAAAACGGAAGGGCAAGTGGGCAGAAGTGCCTTTGAGCAGTTTCAAACCCTTTTTTACTTCTCCCCTTCTTGCAGTGCTAGCTGCCTATGTGTTGGTCTCCTGCTAGTATTGCTACTAAGTTGTTATAGTGGAACACAACTTATGCCTGCTCTGACACTCTGGCTGAAAACTAGTTTGTCGTTGTCTTTTTTTGAAAGGTTAAAGGGTGGAGTGGTTTGGAGTCTCTGTTTAAATAAATGTTTAAACTCATTCTCCTGTGTTTGGAGTCTTGTTTTTTTGGTTTGGGTTTGGTTGGTTGTTTTTTTGGCAAGAGAGGAAGGGAAAATATGCATATAGTCAGCTGGCTTCATGGCATTCTGTTGTTTTGGGGTTTGTTTTTTTTTTTTGCTTATAGAAAGAGGGCCAATGGGCTGGCAGGTTCTTTGCTGTGGGGGAACAAAAAAGTCAGGTTCTGTGTCCCTTCATTAAAAAACCAAACCAACAACAAACTGACTCTTTTTCTCCTGCTGCTGAATCTCTTCCTAGTGATGTCAGGGGGCTTTTGTGCTTGTGTTTATTTCAGTGGTGCCAAGTGGGAAATGAGTAACAGGAAGAGAGAGGCTCAAAGGGAAGAAGTACCTGTTTCTCTCAGAACAGCTTCTACTGAGCATTAAGGCCCACAGAAGGGAGAACCTGCCTGACATCTGCTTGGCCAACTGATCCTGCACTGTACTTAAAGCTTGTCATATTTATCAGGGTTTTTAGTAAGTTATAAAATATCTTGAGAGGTAGAGCTGGGTCAAAGACTTAAAATACACCAGAGATTTGGATGCTGAAAATGCAGCATGTCTTTAAGAGGGATTGTACTGCAGTAGCCAGAGGAAGCTGAGCTGGCGTGAATGACATAGCTTGAGCAGTGCTGGGGTAAGGCTGCCCATGACAGCGAAGTAGTGGAGTAAATCTGGGTCCTGAGCCTGATACTTTGGCCAAACTGTTACTAAGTTTTAAGCCAGTTATCAGAGACTTTCTGGGTACTGCTGTCTGTCTTGACCTGAAACAATAGCTCAGCAAAGGGGTCAGCTGCCCACTGCTAGCTCTGAAACAAAGATGATAAATGAAGCCTGGTGATTTAATTTCAGTAATTTTTGCTTAATCTACAGTTTCAATCTCTGCGTTAGCAGTTTGCCTGTCACTTTAGTCCCCAACAGATAGATTTATTTTACAGTATCAAAAGCTTCTGTGTCTACCCCAGTCACCATTTGCATTCTCCTGACTTTTAGGGTCCACTAAGTACGGTCAATAAAACATAGCACAGGAGAAATTGAGTTAATATTACAAGACAGGCAGTGGTACTAATGTCTTAACTACCTTTTGTTATTTCAGTTACACCTTTCATCAAGGAGGCTGGCATAAAGGTTCCACTTCACCTCTTTCCTACCTCTTGCTGTCCTCTATTTTGAAGCTCCGAAGTTAGTGTTGGTTGGTCTTCCTTCTCCAACTGATTTGGATATAGCAAATGATTTTCCCTTGTTTTGAGTCTGTTTTTTTCTCTACTCTCTAGGTTTATATGCTTCTACCCACTGGCACAATGCAGCAATGACCCTTTCTGGGACCTTTGTGCTTTTCTAGGATGTGCCAAGGGACTGAGATTTGTGCCCACATATTTATAGGGCAGAAGCTCTCCAACTCTTTCAGGAGTCACATCCACCCATGGAAGGCTGGAGTGTTTCTTCAGCTTCTGACTAGTCCAGTTTAATCTAGTAACTTTTTCTCTTTTTCTGGGTTCCCATAAGCTGCTGCTACGTTACTAAAGGACTTGCAAAAGGAGCTGCTGGATTTTTTTTTCCCTTGTTTACTTCCTGTTGCAACTCTGTCATACAAAGTAGTCATTCTTTGAGAACAGAAACCACTCTGTGACCATTTAAAACAACTTTTACACAACAGAACTAATCTGCAGAATCTGGAAAAGTAACTGACTTAAAAAATGTGCAGGAACTGACACCAGTTACAAGCAGATGGTTTTCTAAAAGGGTCTGTAGGACACTTATTTCCTGCAAAAGACCCTCTGACAGTGTGTGGCAAACTAAGACCTTTAGTATGAGGCCAGAATCCTAAGGAGGTATCTTGCATCTTAACAAGAAAGCAAAAGAAGGGGTTTTTATATTAAATCTAATTGTTGATTTAACCCTGAACATGAGTGAAACAGCTAACAGGTTTTCTGATGTGAAGTTCCTCAGTGTACTGTCTGGGGGTGGTGTTTGGCTTTTTTTAACTGTAACAGTTCTTAAATATTTTGGATATAAATTAAAAGATAAAAAAATCAGAAGCCAAGTTAAGAATTGAGGGGAGGAAATTTCTTCTCAGATCCTGAAAGTGATGCACTGAGGCACAGAACTGCCACTGAGCTGTTGTTCACACATTATACAAAAAGCTTGGAGACAGCAACAAACGCTCTGTATGACAATTTTTAATTTCTAACTCCTGCTCTGTGCTCCGGTCCATGATCTTCTCCAAGTCCATCTTGAAGCAATGTAGGTTCCTTGTCTGTGCTGATTTATTTGGAAGGTTTTTCCATTACCTCACTCCTCTCCTGGTTAGAAACCTAATTTTCAGTCTGTGCTTATTCATGACCTATTTTTGATCTCATGTGCCATTCTTCTTTAATTAAATATTTCTTCTTCCACCCTTTCCCAGCTCAGAGCCCCAGCTGTTATATGTGGTAGGTAACATGTTGGGATGGTTGTTCTGTTGCCTCAAGGGCCTGGCTGGTCCAGAGTGCTCTGCTGTTAAACACACGTGAATTGACATATGGACCCAAATATTAAATGCTTGCTACTGGTAGCTTTTCTAACCCCTTGAATTTCTGATCCTGGGCTTCCTGTGTTGAAGTGTTTAATAATACTCCTCCCAGTTCTCCTTTTCCAACCAAAACAAGGCTCGCTGGATTTCTAAGTGGTCACATTACAGATCTTCAACTGGTAAGATGTAGCCCCAGGATTGTCACCGGTATTCTAGAAAAGCATCTAAATAAACTCTTGGGCTGCTGCAGAACAAGCGTGGAATAAACCTACCTACAGAGCTTTCGTTATTCAACCAAACAGTGCTACAACAAACAGGACAGAGCACTAGCAAGGATGAAGCAGCAGCTCTGGATCCTGTCATCTAGCACAGATATCATGGACAGAACAACACAGCAGTCTGTGTGCTGAAAAAGTTAACTATTTACATAGCTTCCTCCCCTCCCCCTCTGTGACTTTTCCAAATACCTTGTCTAAATGCTAAAAAGTTTTTAAGAATGTGGACTCTTTCTATAACAAAAAAACCCATCAAAATCAAAGAGGCAGCCCCTGCATCCCAGACTCTTGCAGGTAGCTACAACAAAAATGCTACATTAGCCAGAACCATTGTCGCTGTTAGTATGTCCAGGGTTGAACACTGCACAGCAAACAAAAGGCAGATGCTTTGTTTGGCCCAGCCCTTCTTCTTACAAACAGCACTACTCTATGCTTTTGGAGAAGGAAAAAAAAAAAAGGGAGTCTGTAGCCACTGATGAGCTAAAGCAGCTCTCTTCACATTAGGCAATAGTTAAAAAATAACAACCAGCACCCAAGCCACCTTAACCTACAGGCAAAATACAGTTCTGAATAGCAGCCCCATTTGTGATGACTTGTTTACTTCTCACTGCTGACCCCAGCAACAGCCATTCTTCCCTGCCCAGCTGAGTAGGCAGTGCCTGCCTCACACCTACACTGAGACTCTGTTTGAGTTCGCTGAGGGGAGAAGCAGCACCCAGAGGGGCATCCTGCGCAGGGTGGCATAGGTCAAAGTACACACGTTCTAGTATCCTGCTTACACGTCCCAGGTTGTTCACTTGCTGCACTACAAGCTCAATGCTCGCAGGCAGTGTTGAGACGAGGGAAAGCAGGGAAAGCACAAGTGTCTGTGGCTGGAAATCAGGCAGAAAACAGGCAGGGAATGACAGCAGTAGGTACAATGGGACACTGCTTCAGCATCGCTTCCTCTGTGGTGGGGGTGGAGGTCTGTTCTTGATGGTTTTGCATTTGGGAATATGTCTCTCAGCTGCTTGTGGAGAAAATCGGCGTCCGCAGTAGGGGCAGGCAACGTAGTCCGGGTTTTCGATGGGAGGCAATGGGGTCATGGCAGATACCTTTCCTCCCTTGGAGAGGACTTGCTGCACCTGGCGGGCCTGTTGCAGGGTGTGGATTAAAACCTCATGCTTCTCTCTCCAGTTGTTCCTTCTGGATGGCTTACTCTGCAGAAGAGAAAGGCAGTCAGAGCAACTGGCACCACCATCAGCCTCCATTCTCAATCTTAAGCTCGGGGTCCAACCCAGGTCACCCTTCCCTGGCCACTCCCTGTCGATGTAAAACCCTCCCCGAGAAACTGAGTTCCACAAAGGGGATCAAAAAGACCAGCACCAGAGAAAAAGACCAGAGAAGGATTTGAAGGAAATACTGATAGAGACATCAATACACAGAAAAATCTTGAGACTAACGAGAAAAGCAAGCAGTAGGGCCATGGAACGGGAGCAGGTGCTATAGCTGCTTTGCAGGAAGAGAGCTGCATGTTTCCACTGCCTTCATTTTAACAGCCTGTGTTACTACCTGGATTTTCAGTCAGTTCTCTGCAACCCTTCACGTCACAAAGCTTTACTGCAGCAGACCTGGTCTGCATCCTGAACACCCTGACTACAGCAAGGAGTGAGCTTTCTCCGGGAGCAAACACCCTTAACACATGACAAAGACAAGTTAGGACCCTCGCCCTCCCATCTATTAGATTTTAAATGGATCTATTTGGCAAGAACCTTTCAGAGGCAATAGCTGGATTGTATCCCTTAGCCCCACGTACACATGAAGGCGCTCACATCTCAGTCAGAATTAGATGCCAAGGTGGAAGGAACGTGAGCAGCAGATGTGGGTTGAGGGAGGCAAAGGGACTGCACGTTACCTGAGGCCTCTCTGAGCCCTTCCACTGCTGATACTGTTCCAGATCTGTGCCCTTGGCTCTGGCCTTGCTGGAGTCAAACACTTTCCTCTTGGAGCCCTGGTTCTTGCTGCAGATTTTCACGTGCTTCTCAAGCCTGGAGCAGAGAAACTTACGTCCGCAGAAGCTGCACTGTCCAAGCGCTGCTGGCTCCACTGCACTGGCAGCCTGCATGTACAGCACCTCTGCGAATGGGTGGTCACCAGAACCTTGAACTGAGAGGGTGGCAGGAAAATTGCTACGTTTTGGGGACAGCTCTGAACAAGGGGCTGAAAGCTCCACGGGTACGCAGTCTTGAATTCTGCTGTTGCTGGCCACCAGCTGCTCCTTCTTGAGTTTCCCCATAGCCAGTTCTTGGGGATTGAAGGCAGTGCCAGGCTTGGGGACAGTGGCCTCTGCGGACTGCACCCCACCAAAGACCTCATCATCTGGCCTGACTGCAATTCTGAAAGTTTTCTCTTCAGGGTGCCTTGCAGCCTTTTGCTTATAGGTCCTCTCTGCTTCTCTGCCTCTTCTCTCCTCTGCTTTGGCAAGCTCCTTCTCTCTTTGAATCCTCCTAAGCTCCTCCTTCATTCTCCTCAGCTTCTCTCTAAGGAGGGCCTCTTTCTTTTGAATTTCCCGTTCCATGTTCCGTCCCTCTTCCTCCAACTTTAGGATGTAGGCCAGCTCTCCCCTGTATAGGTGGGGGGCTGACTGTTTAGGTTCTTCTGTCCAAGGAGAGAGCACTGTAGCCAGTGGAGACCTCCCTGCTGGAAGCTGCCCTTTGCTCATTGAGTTAGGCCTACTATTTGGAACTTCCTCCATGTATGGGGAACTCCTGAGCTGTGCTGTGTTGACCACTGGAACACTCACGTTCTTGTGGTGAAAAATTGGCTTCAGAGGATGTGCACGGTCCACTCCTTCTTTCTGTCTGGCTACTGATTTAGCTGGCAGAGCCTTGGCCTGGCTGGTAAGGTACTTGCTCTGCAGCCCATTAGAACAGAAGCCTCCATGCCTAGAGCTGTATTGACTGCTTTCTGCAGAAAGAGAATATGAATAATTTTGGCTCTTTTGGGCATAGAGATGCTTTAAACTTTCCTCTTTGTTGGATAGGAGTTTATGCTGAACATTGTTCTTCTGGTATGCCGGCTCAGGTAGGAGTGTATGCTGAAAATTGTTCCGGTATGCCGGTTCGGATAGGAGTTTATGCTGAAAATTGTTTTGGTATGCTGGTTCAGATAGTAGTTTATGCTGAAAATTGTTCTTCTGGTATGCCAGCTGGGAACTGGGAACAAGCTTAGTAGCTGCCACCACAGAATTCACCGGCGGAAACAAAGCCATCCAGTGCCTGAGAAAGAGGTTAGAAGCAAAGTCATTACAAACTATCTTATCCAAAACTGGACAAATTTTCTCTGAACAGTTGACACCTGGAGGCTACATTGAGGGCCTATAATGAACGTTAGTGAAGGTTTTGTAACTTTTCCAGGTTCTATAAATCTTTACATTTGTTCCATCTAGGGAGCTCCCATACTGCCTCTTCCAGTCCCAATCATTTATACAGCCAGAAATAAGATATTTCGGTTAGCTTTCTGCCTGAGCCCTGTCTTATCGCGGTAAAGGCAGAAATACGCTGTACTGCCACAGAAACTGTTAGACTCCCTTCAGGGAGTTTCCTGTACGCGTCCCTTCAGTTTTGGCACGGCAGATCCGCCAGTGCGGCACACGAGTGTGACACGCAGGTGTCCGGTAGAACTCAGTAGGCTCGTTCTACCGCATCCCCCGGAGTGTGTGTGGTACCCACGCCGCAGGCCGGCGCCGCGGGGCGAGTGGAGTTACCCGCGGGGTTACCTGCGGGGGTGCGGCCGGCGCTCACGCCCAGCCTCCACGGCAAGCGACGTCGCCACCCATTTCGTTTATGGGTCTCCCATAACCCGCAGGACCCGAGACCTGCGGCTGCCGCCAGCCGCCCGGGAAGCGCGGAGCCCTGCCCGCCTCCGTCGCCGCGCTGCCGCTGTTGCCTGGATACGCGCACGCGAATGCCAGTTCCTACGTCGCTCTAGCTGCTGAGCAGCCTCTCGGTGGTTCCTCCGCAACGGTCACCATCCACTCTGCTCTCTGGGAGGACCGCACCTCTATGGCAGGGTAGGGGAGACCGAGCGGAGGGCGAGTCAATATACATTATTCATGAGGCCGCTTGCCGGTCCTGGATTTTCACTGGCTCCAAGGTGTGGGGGGCGTGGAAGCGAGGCCACACCCCCAGAGCCAGGGCGCCGCGCAGGCGCAGTGGGGCGTGACGGCGGCGGCAGGAGGAGGCGGGTAGCGCCGCCATGGCGGAGGGCGAGGGTTTGCTCTCCGTGGACTACGAGGTGTACGGCAAGGTGCAGGGCGTCTTCTTCCGCAAGTACACCCAGGTGCGGGGCAGGGCTGGCGGGGCGGGGTTCCGGGCTTAGCCCCGGGCTGGGGGGAGCCGTGAGGGGCTGCCACGGCTCCTCTGGCCGCCTCGGTGGGGCTGCGCCAGGGGCGGGCTGGGTGATGGCCGCGGCCCGGGTTCCGGAGCCTCGGCAGCCATCCTGTCAGTGCTGCTGGCAGCCTGTGCTGTGTTACATAAGCACGGCTGAAAAGCACTTTTCAGCCCCAGTTTTTCATGCAGAAGAATATAATGAGTGCTGGGGTGCGTCCTCCGCTGCTTTCCCGCTGCCTGAGCCAGAGGAGCTTCTTGGAAGTTGTGTCTTAGGTATAAAATTGGCTGCTGTATGTGAATGTCATTGTGTAGCTTCTCTTACATTTTGAATTAATCTCGTTTTGCTCTGCGTTGTCTTCTCAGGGGGAGGCTAAGAGGCTAGGACTCGTTGGTTGGGTCCAAAATACCAGCCATGGCACCGTGCAAGGACAAATTCAGGGTCCAACAGCCAGGGTGCGGGAGCTGCAGGAATGGCTCAGGAAGATAGGAAGCCCCCAGTCCCGCATCAGCCGAGCCGAGTTCAGCAATGAGAAGAAGATCATGGAGTTGGAACACCAAGACTTCCAGATTTTGAAATAACTTTTGTCTGGGAAGGAGCATCTGCGGCGTGGCATCCCCTCACAGAATGTTTCCCCTCTTCCCCGTTAGTTCACTTAGCCGATATTCAGCTCTAGAGAACTTTATTTTATTACATTTCTAATTTATTGGTTTGTTGTACTGTCAGTCTAACTCCCGGCCTTTCAGAGTTTTGGCAGGCGGAGGAAGAGGTGTGCTGCCTTTTTTGCGGGGGCTGTGCAGGGACACGGCCTCTTTATTTCTGAATGTATGCGCAGGGTGGGGTTTAGTTGCACTTCAGTAAAATTCTTTGTATTTTTTATAGCGTTACGCTCACATGAAGGAAGTCGCAGAATCAGTGCTGGCAGGACAGATTGCTAAAAGCGTCATTTCTGTGCTCTAAACGCCTCAGAAACATGAGTGTTGCCCTCGACCTTGGCTTTTAATTTAGAATAAAATTGCTTGGAGCTTGCTTCTTGTGTGGAACGGGTGCGTCGGGCGAGGTTTGAGCGGATCGCGGCCCTGTGGCCGGGGACGTGCCGCGGGGGAGCCCGGTGAGGCCGTGAGGGCGGTGGCGGGGGGAGGCGCGCTGCCGGCAGCCCCGGGGCGGCACCGCAGCTCCCGGCGTGCATCGCGCGGCGCGCCCGGCCTGCTGGGAGCCGTAGTCGCCGGTGCCGTGTTCCCTTTCCCCCCCCTTTCGCGGGAGCTGCGGCCGCGGTGGGGCCGCCCCGCCCAGCCCGGTACTGAGGGGTGAGAGGGGCTGCGGGGCCGGTGGGAGCGGGACCGTTCGCGGCGGGCAGCGGGGCCCAGGTGAGGGGAGGGCCTGCCGCTGCGGCCGCCCTGGGCCCCGCCTGCGGTGGCGAGGCCGGACGCGGCTCTCCGCTGCCCCTGAGGCTGGGCCGCCCCTCCCGCTTGTCACGGAGGGTGTCCGCTGCCCCTGGGGGCGGGCAGCCCC
>JAVJGJ010000060.1:64270941-64292958 GCA_035590215.1 Microhierax caerulescens | reverse complement strand
CGGGTCTCCGCTGCCCCTGAGGCTGGGCAGCCCCTCACGCTTGTCACGGAGGGTCTCCGCTGCCCCTGGGGCCGGGCAGCCCCTCACGCTTGTCACGGAGGGTCTCCGCTGCCCCTGGGGCCGGCCAGCCCCTCACGCCAGTCACGGAGGGGCCGCCGGGCCTGGGGGGTTGGGGGGCGAGCAGCGATGCCGGGCTGCAGGGGGGCTCCCGCCGGCGGCATGAGGGGGAATGGCGAGCCCTGTGGAACGAGAAACCTGTAGGCATGAGGGACTTGGGAAACAGTGGGTCCTCTCTCACATAACCAGCTTACTCGGCATCCCGCAGCCGTTCCCAAGCCTGCTGTATTCCTTAGAACTGCAGCAGACGCTCTTTGGCTGGAATGAGGCATCATGAGTTGTTGTGAGGGTGCTGATGTGAAAACGAGAGGAAAGCAGTGCTCTGCCCAGTTCTTGGTGGTACTTTGTATTTTTGATACAAATGGAAGTAGAAGCCTTTTACTTGCAGGTCCTTTGAGTTTTGCCTCATCGTGGTTGGAGTTTGGTTTGGGTGTGTTACGTTTCAGAATCAAGTATGTTGCTAGTAAGGAGCATAGACTCATATTCTGAGCTTTTACCCAGAAGGTGCCAATGATGTATAGTCAAAGCCTGAGCAGGAAAATCACCACAGAAAAAGCCTCTGAATACCTGAAAAACTGAGAAAAATGTATTTATGAAGGTGAATGCACTAAATTAAAATTTTTCCAGGCCTTTAATTTGTATTTCTTTTTTTTTTTTTCTTTTCTCTCCACCCAGAGCATAATTTTAAGGAACATGGAGGAGTGAGCTCCTGGCAGTTTCTTGAATTTCTCATCAATCTGATTTTGACATGATCAAATGTTTGGTGGAAGATGTGCGAGCCAAGCTGCGTTCTGAAGTGACTATCAACTCACTGGGGCAGTGTGTTGAGGAGCTTGTCCTCAATAGCATCGATGCCAAAGCAACATGCATAGCTATCAGGGTGGATTTGGAAGCTTTTAAGATCCAGGTGGTGGACAACGGCTCCGGGATGGGGAGAGAGGACTTAAATCTAATGGGAAAGCGGTACTTCACCAGCAAGTGCAGTTCAGTGGGAGACTTGGAGAACTTGACATTCTACGGCTTTAGAGGGGAGGCTGTGGCAAGCATAGCCAACATGGCCAGCATAGTGGAAGTTTCATCTAAGACCAGCAGGACAGCAAAAACATTTGTGAAACTATTTCATAATGGGCAAGCACTGGAAGTCTGTGAAGCTGAATTGAGCAGACCAAGTGGTGGAACTACAGTCACTGTGTGTAATCTGTTCCATCAGTTACCAGTGAGGAGAAAATGTATGGATCCTGTGCTGGAATTTGAGAGAGTGAGACAGAAAATAGAGGCTGTTTCACTGATGCATCCCTCTGTTTCCCTTTCTTTAAGGAATGACATTTCTTGTTCTATGGTGCTTCAGCTCCCTAAGACAAGAGATGTATACTCACGGTTTTGTCAAATTTATGGGTTGGGCAGATCTCAGAAGTTACGAGAAATAAAGCATAAGTCTGGGGGATTTGAGATAAGTGGTTATATCAGTACTGAAGGACATTACAACAAGAATATGCAGTTCTTGTATGTGAATAGAAGGCTTGTTTTAAAGACAAGACTGCATAAACTGATTGATTTTTTATTAAGAAAAGAAAGTGTCATTTGCAAGGCAAAAAGTGGCCCTGCGAGCAGACAGGCTAGTTCAAGTCCCGGTCGCCATCGTTGTGGCCCGGAGTTGTACGGGATCTTTATTCTCAATGTGACCTGTGCGTACAGTGACTATGATGTGTGTCTGGAACCTGCAAAGACTCTAATTGAGTTCCAGAACTGGGATGTTCTTCTAACTTGTGTAGAGGAAGGAGTGAAAATATTTTTGAAACGAGAACATTTATTTATTGAACCATGTAGTGAGGACATCAGAGAATTTAGTGAAGATAATGACTTTTGTTTGCATAACGCTCCAGTTCTGAAGTCCTCAATTTCTGATGAGAAGAGTATCCAAGACAGTTTTAAGAAAGCATGCAATGAAATTGCAGATTCCTATGAAATGTGTAGCTTGCAATCAAAAGATGTCAAAAGGAAATCTGTTACTGCAAAGAAATCTTCAAATCCTACAGAATTAAATAAAAATCTACAGGAAAGTGAAATCGCCCTGAATCAGAGGATTGCTGAACCATCTGATCCATGTAGAAACAATGAAGTGGAGATTCCACTGCCCAGCAAAGATGACACAACGACTGATTTCATTGTATCAAATATCTCTGAGCAGGAGCCAAAAGACACTAACAGTTCCCAAAAAGCATCTGATACTCATCTGAAACCTTCAGAAAATCTTCGTTCCTCTTTCACTGGAAGGGCCAGATCAGAAATAAGAAAAATAGACTGTTGTGGTGACCTGCAGCGTTGTGCAGAGAGTTACATAAAAGATGGGGAAAGCCAGCAAGGCAAAGTAGCGCACGAAAGTGATAAGGTCTGTATCTTAAATAATGATGTTATTCAATTGCCATCTGAGAGAGAAGACTCTAATGAAACAGCAACGGAAACTGTTTCCGGAAGTTCATTGATGAGACTTTGTGATGCAGGAGGAGACAGGGAAACAGTTGAAGTGACAGATGATGCTAAAAGAGGGCCTGTTAGTTCAGTACCGTTAAGATTGTGCTCTACAGGCTTCATAACATGTGTTAGGCAAAGTGAGCCCCCACATGAATGTGAACAAACAGAAACAAATCTTGCGTTAAACATGCAGTGTAGGCCTGGCCCTGTCGGTGCCAAGGATATTTTTGGCAACAAAGTGAATTTTCGGATTCAGTCTTTAAATGCTAAAAATATTTCCAGTAATACAAATAAAGAATATCCACCTCCTCACACCAGAGAAGTATGCATGGCTGATGGTAATGAGTGGTTGGAGAAAAAAACTTCGTCAGATCAGGTGCATGAGGAGATAGCTATGCCTACTGCCACCGGTAAAAGACGTTATGAGACATCAAATGTTACAGAATTGCCGCTGGCAACTTCTTCAGGTATTCCTCACTATAAGGTTAAAAAAAGCCCTAGAAGACAAATAGCTGTGCCAAGATCTCAGCCCTCTAAGAAGCTGAGCTTGTCCACACAGCTGGGTTCATTAGAAAAGTTCAGGAGATATTATGGGAGAATCAGGTGTACGCTACCAACACCGTTGTCAGAGCGGAGTGTAGTTGGTCTCCCGATTTTAAATTCACAAGCTAATTGTGACTTTTCAAAGAATGAGAATGATTACCATGGTAACTTGAGCACTTGTGAAACTCCAGCTGTGAAAGATACAGATTCTAATAATAGTAGCCAAGTTTTTGGTTCTTTGGAAGAGACTTTATTCTGCAGTGAAGAAACTTCACAGGACAAACGAGCTCTTTGTCAGAGTCCTTTGACATTGTCTGATTACTCTCAGGTTAGTAACAAAAATGGAAGTTGTAAAAGATCTCCAGGATCGTTATCGTCCAAACTGTCCAGAATGAAAAGTGACAACAAAGTAGAAGGACAACTTGATGAACAACTCCAAATAGGCCCAAGTAGAAAAGATTACTGTTTTGATCTTCAATCTTCAAATAATTTTTTGTATAATGCTTGTCAAACATATAAATCCTCAGTGGAAAAAATGGGGGAATGTAGTTACAGCATTTCTAAGGAGGGTGCGTGCTGGCAGTCAGACAGTATGAGAACAGAGTTCATGAAGGGTACTGTTAGCCCATCACCACTCAGCAGCGTAGAAGGGGAATGCACTGTCTCTTCAAGCAGTATTTTATCATTACCTGCTAAAAAGGATTGTGCAAACATAATCTGTAAAGATAAAAGCACATTAGATGAATCCTCGGAACAAAATTTGAAAGCTACTGAGGTTCCTCATATGACCTTCCTAAGTAACTTGGAATTCTCTGTGGACAACACAAGTACAGGTGATCCCAGAAACGACATATCTTGTTCTGACTGGCTGCAAGATTTTGATGTTTCATCGGGTAAGACAATATACATCAATAAAGCAACTGGACTGAGCACCTACAGCACTCCTCCTACGGAACGATTTCGAGCTGCCTGCGTTCAAGATATAACAACAATGGCTGTGAACGTTGTTTCAGAGAATGGTAAGAGGTGGTGGTAAAAATGGGATGAGGAAAGCCATTTGTCTTCTGTTACGTGCATAAAACATCTTGCTGGTAGCACCTGACTGTATACTGAAATAGCCGCTGCCCTACATGTAATAGCTGTATGGAAAACAGGAAAGTATTGGGAACTATGGAGACAGTAAGACATTAACATTCAAGATACTAAAATATCTTTTTAATAAAACAGTAAAATAAATAAAACAGTAAAAATAAATGTCAGCAACTTGTCAATTTACCAGACAGCTGCCTAGTTTTCACTGGGCATCATGACATTTACTGTGATCACAGTTATATATAATTGGTGTCATATATAAATTGAGAAAGATACTTAAAAGTAAGCGTACCAGAAAAATATTGTGGTTTTTACCGTTTTGTCCTAAACAGTTTTGTTTCTAAGAATATGTTGTTGCTGAGAGCGCCATAAGAAGATGATCTTTTTTTCTAACCTGCACAGACAATTTAAAACAACCCTTGGAAAATTAATGAAAATCTTAACTCTTCATTGAGAATGTGTAGTCTCCTTTCTGCAGGTTTTGGAAGGCTGTTCCTTCACACTTGGCTTCGTAGGAGGTGTTGTACAGTGTTGATGGTGGTCTGATGGTGGAGCTTTTCCAGGAATGACAGGATATTACATTGCATTGTATTTTTCAAGGGTGTGGTGTTTATGAGTCTTCATTGATCTTTCTGTCGGGTCTGGCTTTCTGTGTCCTCCTGATCTGGCTCGGCAGAATAGTGTCTTTGATAATTCTCCCTTCCATGAATGTATCTTTGTTCAAAGTTGTTCTTTGTTCTGTCTGTAGGTAGATTTTATGAGTGGTGATGCAGCTATTCCACATTGCTGCTGCATAATTTGCCCTGAAAAAGTAGTTTGAACTTCTGTCTAGATGGTTCTCCCTTGAAATATTTAAATATTTCTGGTTTAAATTTAATTTAAATAGAAATATCTAATCAATCGTGACAGCCTCTGGTTTGTTTCACTTTTTCTGTTATTTCCTTCTTTATCCCCAGTGACAGAAACACTGGTGCAGTAGGTGTTTCAGTTGTAAAGCTATTCCCTTTTAATGATAATAATTTATGCCAATATTTCTTAATATTTATGGTGTTCCATTTAAGTAATTTTTTTAGAAATTTGCTCATGAATGTCTCTGGTTTTATTAGGTAAAACTACTTGCAAGTGCAAATGTACTCTCCTGGACTAACACTTTTAATTTCTGTGGTTTACCAGTATCAGTTGCCCACAGTGCTGTTTGGTAGCCAGCCAAAGCACTGAGATGTGAAGCTTGACCTTCCACCCAGGGCGTTTGGATAGTGCATTCATGTTTATGTAGGGATACCTCATGTACCCTTATGGTTTCAGATGATGTATATAGTCTTTAGTCTTGAAGATGTGTATTGTGTTGTATCTTTTTACCTCCAATGGCACTGTTCTTTCTTAGCCTTATCACTGGTGTTACTCTCCATCGTACCAGTAGTGCCACTCTTCCTTAGCTCTGTCAATGGTGGTGGTCTTTGTGAGATGTCTACTGCAGCTTTTTTGCTTTTCTTAAGTTGAAGGTTGGACCTCCCAGACCTTCACAGGGTGTTTGCACTGTGGCTAGACCCTATGGAGCTTAGATTTTTGAAGTTCAGCACAAATGTTCTGACACATTTTTCAAGCAAAGGATATTCATTATTTTAAGCTGTAGGAATAAACATAGCTGTATCCTAACGTAGCCTTCATGTCTCTTGCTGTTGAGCACCGTTTGGGACTGCTGTTAAGACCCAGGAGTGGAATAATTTCTTCACTTGCTATGTGTGCTTTCACTTTGCTTTTTAGAGTAATGTCACTAACCCCATGGTGTCAACTTAGAATTTCGTAGCCCCGTGATTTATTAAGAACGGCATCTCATACACAAATTTATGGAAAGTATGTTGGTGGGTGACAGGTGGAAAAAGGTAGGAATGATCAGTATCATCTTTTCCATGACAGTGGTGGCCATCTGCCATCTTGTCCAGTCACAAGCCATGTGCTCAACAGAAACGCTAGATTTTGTAGGTTAGCCTCAGGCATCTTTGTACTGATTAAACTGAGTGCTACGGGAAAATCCAACAGGCTTCATTTCACCTTCAGATGCTTTTTTGAATAATTTAATGCTATGCATTTGTAGGTTAACATCCTGGTTCAACTTGGTCTTTCTTATGCCAGCTACATTTGCATTTTTTGTTACTTTTATTACATTATTGACTGATGCGTCATTACAGTAAGGATATTTTAATGATCTAATTGAGGTGAGTGAAAATGAATACACAAGCATGGTGATTGTATGTGGTTTGCATATATAAAGTAGATACATTATTATCCTCAGCACCTTTTCTGATGTTACTTGTCAGAAAAATCATATTAATAATATCTCTGCCAGCTCTGAATTCTCACTGGCCTTTGGGCAAGAAAATCCTAGCTGTGTGAGCAATGTATATCCTGAACAAGGATTTTCCTGCAACAAGAAGCAGGGAGATGACTGTTTATTACATGTATGAAATACTGGACTTCTGTTCATATAGATGATGTATGCTTCTGTCAGCTTGGGAGATGATACCTTTCTGTGACAATAGCTATAAAAGTTCTGCCAGGTCTGAATTAGCCAGCATTCTTCAGTTGGCCACTTTACCAGGAATCGTTTCAGGCCGTCTTGTCCTCTCTTCTGGATTTTGTGACAATGGGATGCTGAGTTACTCTCCTGTGCTGGGCTGCCAGTTTGGATTCTTGAAAGGATTCTTGGTCCCCAGGGTAGGACTATCAGTGGTCCTTACTGGAATGGAGCCAATAGTCAGGAGTCTTTGGACTGGCCTAGGATCTCATAAAGCCTTTTCACACAGCTTATCAGCACGCAGCTGTTTTTCTTTGGCGTTATCACTCTGCCACTTTTCCTGAATGCACACCCTTAATTTCTCAGTAGAAAGGAACTTTATTAATTCATTATTATTTCACAAAGAATAGAAGTCTGAATTGTACCAAAGGAAGGGTGAAATGTTTACCGCTGTGCTGGAAATGTGGGCCACTTTTCTTAATAATCTTGATAACAGTACAGGTTTGTAATATCATTAAATCATTTCTGGGTGGGTAGGAACATGTTGTTAGGCTAACTCTGATATCTCATGCGGTCTCTCTTGACTTGTAGGTTTTAGGTTTACAAGTTCCTGATAACTGTATTAAATACTGATAGGCGTGGTGATAGACTGACAGTGTTGCCACTCCTTAATGGAGGGAAGTCAAGAGTGATTTAGTATCTGACAGACTCATATATGCCTCCTCTTTTTCTTTGGGGATAACACTGCTGATTGCACTAATTCTGGAAATAATTGTTACATTTTTAAAGCAGCAGCCAATTTTTAAGGACAGTCCTGCAGAAGCCATGGTAGTATTTTAAAATGCATTTCCTGGCACGAGTCTGATAAGTCTCAACTTTTTACATACGTACTCTTAATTCTCAATGTTAGATTGCAAAATCTGTGGGATACTCTTAATTTGTACAGGGCTAAACAGATGCTCATTTACAAGAATATAATAATTGTACAGCTTTTGTAATTTTGCATGCTGTTGAATCTACAGCGGTAAATTTGTATTGTGTTTAGGGATTCAGTTCAGGTGCCATCCCTTTAGAAGTGAGATTGTGCTACCCTTCCTTCCTAGACCTCGAAAAGAGAAGACTCTAGCAAGCCAGGATCTGCGAGGTAGGGCCAGCTTTCCAGGACACAGTGTTCTGTGGTAAAAACAAATCAAAGAATTCTCCCAGATGTCCCAACAGGAACCCAGAATTACTCAAGGTCTGTTAACAATGGGACTGTGTGAGTCATCTCAAATCTAGAACTGGGAAAAAAAAAATCTTTTAGGGTTGAAGGCAGGTTAGGGGATACTTATTTACAGGATGAAATACCCAGTTCTTTGTTGAATTATGTCAGTAGTTTAAAGAATAATTACCTACTCCCTTCTTTGTACTTGTTCCAACCTTGGAATGTGAAAAATAGTTTCAATCCTCACAACTTTTTTTGTGGTGGAAAGGATGAAATCATCTTTTTGGTATGTGGCTTTGTCCAGAGGGACTGGGTAGCTAAACAGGTCTTTCTTCCCCCCTTCCCTATACCCCGCCACCCCCCATTTCCAGGGCCTGTTGAGCTGCAGCTCATTTAGCTGTCCGAAAAGCTGCATAGCATCCTTCCTAGTTAAAGCAGACAATAGAGAAGCCCAGTCTCATGTTCCATTATTTATTTGTACATTCTGCCCTTGTTATGAAGGAAAGAAGTCAGGTAATACTTGTGTGAGGTAAAGGTACCCAATGCACCTTCCACTGACGGATGGTGGTAGTGTTGTGTATGTGTTCTTTCCTAGATGCTGAAGGAGATTCTCTCCAGTCGTTGCTTTCAGAATGGGATAATCCTGTTTTTGTTCCCTGCCCAGAGGTAAGTGTTATCTTGCATCTCATGCTAAGGTAGGAATCATTTTAGCCTTCTGTTATTTTCTGACATGGGGGCCAAATTTGCAAATACTGTAATGGTTACATATAAGGTATTCAGTGATATATTAGACTATAGACCTGGCAGTTACTTGTTTTTATAGACTAAATGTAAGTTGTCGTGAATTTGTTCAAAGTCAGAGAAGCAGGTATCTGGCTAATCTTTTGCTTATGTAATTTCAAAAGCAAAACATTATTGTAAGCTGTCTTTCCTTCTACTATCTAAGAGACAGTAATCTTAAAAATTATCAAATGGTAGAATTGTAATATAGTGTCTGTTGTCTTTGTGGACAGAATTAAAATGATCCACCTTTCTTCTCTGGGATGCAATGGGTCTTAGAAGTGTATTTTACTATAATTGTTTTTATAGCCTGGCAGGATTATAGCATGTGAGAAGGAAACAATGTTGGAGCTTTTAGAAAAACTTCCTTTGTTGTCATGAGATAGCATTATCTTTCATCATCATGCTGTGTGTGTGTAAACATACGTATGTAACCATTTCCACCTGCAAACAATAGGGATGGAGTAGCAAACCACCTGCTGGTGAGTTTCTGAAAAGGAACAGTTTTGTTCAGTTGTTGCCGTGATGTGTACTCTGACTCATTTCAGGGTAATGCATCTTTTGTAATGCAATCCATTGAGAGCTCACGTAGGCTGATGATTAACTTTGGGTTTTCTGGTAGGTACTTGAAATCACCTGAATGCATTGAAGTTAGCAGGTAGTAGCCAGATGGGAAAGTAGATGGGGATGGAAGCAGAGGGTTTGTTGTGTGGTCTCTTTAGCTAGTGCTATTACTTGCAGAAAGCTTGGTTTGTCAAAATACAGACTTAGTTCCAGTTTTTCTTAAAGCTGGTTTGTTGGGAGTATTTTGTGTTTGTGGGGGGGTGGGGGGTTGCCATATCCTTTATAGCCTGCGTGATCTGTAATTCTGTTTTTACAGATTGCTGTTGATGTGACCAGCGGTCAGGCTGACAATCTGGCTGTAAAAATTCACAATATATTGTATCCTTACCGTTTCACCAAAGACATGGTTCATTCAATGCAGGTACCGTATGATCTATTATTAGTTTTTACCCCCAATTTCCCATTCAGCGAATAGGATTTGCTGATGTTTCTGCCTGGTGGGAATGAGAGATCCTCATATCCCTAATTTTCACAGACACCAACAGAATTCTTGGTTGCTGTGTGATACCAGCAGAGATATGTCAAGCCACATCTTAGTATCAGCTTGTGGTTAATCAGCTATCTGCAAGTGACTCTAACATTCCTTGACTGTATGGTTAAATCAAATCAAGAGGCAGCCCTACTACTGCTGCTTAGAAGCACTATTAACTAAATGATATTTCAATGGGCAATTTTTTATATTTATTGTAGGCATTTGCTTAGTTCATACTCCTCTGAAATCTCTGTCCTATATCTTCCGTTTGTGTTTGCCTTAGAAATTTAATTCTTCAGCAAAGTAATTTCAAAAGCACATTTCAGGCTTCATGGAAAGGCTTGAAATTTCACTTTAAGATTTATGTCTGCCCTAAAAAGTGATTCTTAAAAATGGCATTATAGCATCAAGTTTAACTGTTTTAGTGCTTCTTTATCAAATGTTTTGTATGTTAGCTTAAAAGCTAATGTAAATGTGTGGCTTCAATCTGCATTCTTTGATGGTCTGCCTGAATGGAAGTGCCACAGTGGATTCTCTCCCTCTGTTGCATCCCAATAACGAAAGGCTTCCAGGCCCAGTGCCCAGTTAGCATTATTCTCATGCAATCAGGTTGCTGATTTGAGGTTGCAGGTTTTGACTGTGTGGGACACAGTAATGTTGATCTCCAGAGTGGACAAGGATCCAAATGATTCCCTTACTTCTGTTGTGTGTGCAAGAATAACAGGAGTGAATAAAGTTATTACAGTAAACAGGTTATGTTTCAAAAAGACAGGAGAGGAAAGCTGGAAAATGGAAGGTACCATTTTTCTGTTCATTCATAATAAGAACTATTCTTTAAAACTTACTGAGTGGTTCTGTGGTTAACTTTACCTGTGTAATGTTTTCCTTTTTATGTTTCAAAGGAGGTAAAGCTAGAAGAAATTACCACTTCCTGTCCCTGAAGAAGCTAAACACTGCCTTCAGTGCCCTATTGTAATTTTGAGAATCTTTGTAGAAAAGATGAAAAGCACAGAATGTCGCATCATACAGCAGGAAAAGAATAAATAGAACCATTAATGTCTTGCATTCCTGCAAAGGAATAGGATCATCTATTCATTTTTACCTAGGAGGTGAACAATGCACATGTTGTGAGACAGAGAATTCAGTGAGCTCTGTCTGTGTGACTTGGGGAGAAATTCCTCCCTAACGCCACATCTGTTAATTTCCATCTAACAATAAGATACTGAAAGCATTGTGCATCCCTGCTCGGTATTCCCTGTAGCTGTGTTTCATTTCTGATGCTTGAGGGGAAGTGGACTCAAGTTGCAGAGGCAAATTCTACATCAGAAAACGAGATTAAAAAAAAAAAAAATGCTTCCTGACTCTTACAGGAACAAGTCCTTAAATACAGGACAGTTAAAAAAAAAAAAAGGTTGTTTACATTTTCTTTTGGTGATAATCTGCAAATCAAATACTCAGAGTCGCTGTGCACAGCTTTAACTCCCAAGTCAAGAAGGCTTCTACACAACCATTTAATCCATTCTGTCGATTTCCAGCTCCAGTTTAGAACAATTAGAACTCTTGCCCTTTTGACTTTCTTTGAAAAAAAAATTGATGCAGAATAATTTTATTGTATATTTTAATACTTTCTCTTAGTTCCAGACTAAATTGTTTCATAAGCAATTTACGGTCATTTGACCTTGTGCCAATATGGTATTTTGGTTTAAATAATTGCTGCCTTTTCCATATTTAGCCCCCCACTGTGTTTATAAAGAGTAATTATATACCATCTAAGTTTTGCTAGGACAAATTCTTTAAGCCTTCAGGATTGGAAAAGGTGTGATTTCCACTCTCCTAATCATCCTACTAGCTATTTGTTGTACTTGATCCATTTTGATTGTTGTCTTCTTTTGTTTATCTTCATTTTTAAAATGATTTTACCACTGGGTAGTGATTTTTCTGAGTATCTTACAGGTTCTTCAGCAAGTGGACAATAAATTTATTGCTTGTTTAATCAACACTAGGAGTGAAATGGATAAAAAGGCAGGTAAGAGTGGTTATTAACACAATGTTGAGTTGGCTTTCATATGCATTTAGACTGCAGAGGGAACGCTATCCTGTTTGTACTCTCTTCTTGCCTTGGGATGATACTGTGACTAGAGGAAAATGTTAGTCTTCACTTGAAATTTCCTGGATCTTCTTTATCTTTATTTTGGATGTTGTTGAATGTTCCTACTGCCTTCAGATTAGTGTTATAAAAATAGATTGTACTCAAATTACTAACATCTCCCAGATTCTGTTCACAGAGTCTGGACATATTCATTGTTGAAGCTTGCTGAAGCTGTACAAAAAAGGCATTCAAACCCAGTAGTTTTTGTAACATTTTTAAAGGCTGTATTAAACAGAACACTTTGTGGGTGACCTCAACTTTCAATCTGGCGTTAGATGATGTCCGTAGACAAGAGTTTCTGACTCAATCTAATTACCTTAATTTAAACGCCAATTTGGATCACTGAAATTCTGTTCTGTAGTGACTTTATGTTCTGCCAACACAGCCTCCTCCTCACTTTATTTCTGTAAAACTTGTTGATAGTTATCTTCTAAATGTGGGCTCTAGGGAGCGGTCATTCTTCCTGACCTGTGCAGTTGTCTGGTGCAAAGTTGCCTATTTCTCATCTGTTGTGGTACATTTTTAGATGGAAACCTCTTGATCTTGGTGGACCAACATGCAGCTCATGAACGGATCCGCTTGGAGCAGCTTATTGCAGGTGGGGGTTCTGACAGTCTTGGAAAAAAAGACAATTAGTGCACAGAAAGTACAAATGAGCTGTTTGGGATGTATGGAACTGATAGGATATTCATGTTTCATCTTTATCCTGATCCCTAGGAGAGTGTAGACATTCAGTATCTATAGCAGTCATAGTATTGGCAGCTGAGGATTGTACAGTGTTTCCAAAAATAGAAGATACAGTCTTTACTGACAGAACTATCGAACGAAAATAGTCCTGACATAATGAAAGAGCAGGAAGACTGATAGGAAAAACAATGAAGAGGAAATAGAACAACATCAATAAGATTATATGGTTGTACTGTGAGGAATAAGACATGGGATGCGGACTAAAGAGCATAGTTCATTTAGTTCCTTTTTAGCTGAATACTGTACTTAAAGCCTAAAATTTCCACAGTCTGAAACTTGTTTGCAAAGGGATAATAGTCTTCTCTGTAAGCTCATTAGCCATTGGTTTCACTGTTAAAAAGCACAATAGTCATCCATCAAGTACTTAAAAATCATTGACCTTCTCTTTCATCAACAAATACTGCAACAGTTCCTGCAGAGAGGGTTCCAGGAACTCCACTCCTTTTGGTCCGGTACTGAAAAAAAGTTAAAGAGTGAAGAGAGAAATGCTTAATTAATAGTATTCTAATGTCATTTATATCAGACTTTTCTGTGGAAAAATTGCTCTCTCCGAGTTGGACTAAATATATCAGTAGTTTTTTTGCTATTTAGGGTGACTCTTTTTTGGAACTGGTGGGAAAAAACCAAGTGGCATTAACCAACCCTTCCCCAGAGACTAGATGTCTGGTTTGTGACATTCCCAGTCCTCCACAAGTTTCAGGAGAAGGCATTCTGTGGTCACTTTTTAATCCAAACAGAGGATTACATGCCAAACCATAGGGTCATTAAGGATAATGCCTGCGTAAATACTCTAAGAGGGAATACTTCTAAATGATTCATTCACAGATTCCTATGAGAAGGAAGCTGCAGCATGTGGCAAGAAGAAATTGCTGTCCTCCTCCATCTCTCCCCCTTTGGAGATTGAAGTTACAGAAGAACAAAGAAGATTTCTGCGGTTAGTAATGACCAATAGCTCTAAACCTTTGGGGATGGCTCTGTTGACCAGGAAGATCTCTACGCATTGCTAGGTTACCGTGAAGCTCAGGAAAGAAGCTGTTGATTCTTTCCTGAGCTGAGACCAGTTGGCTATATCTGTGCCGAGGAAAATAGATGTGCTTCTCAGGCATGGTGTTACAACATCTCAAGACAAAACCCTGTGATATGCCATCTCGGTGCTTCCGCAGCGTGCTCTGCTTTCCCTGGGAAAGTAAACCTTCATGGGCAGGCCGGTAGAGTGCCAAAGCAGTCTCCAACAGATCCTGCTGTCTGGGGCACAGGACTTGAGAGTGTACACCAGAGTGCAGTGCCCATAGTGTTGATCTAGTCACTGATTTAACAGGCACTGTTTGGGAAGGATGGGGTCTGGGAAGTTTGTATTATGAATCCTTCAAAACCACATTCTTTAATCCTATGTTCCTGCCAAGTGTAACTAATGAACACTGTTGCCCAAATGTTTCAGAACGGGGGCCTAGCTACTATTAGGATATTTAACTTCTGTACTGCAAGTTTAGATACAGATTTGTTGTTGGAATGTTGCAGACCTATTGGACAATAATCAAGCTTTTTTCCCAAAAATCCCTGCCTGTCACCTGCCATATGCATTTATGGTTTTTTTCCCCCTTGCATTGTCCTTCATTTTCAGGTGAAGTACTACCTTAACATTCACAGGACTACCTCATTATTCTCAAACTGCTCTTTTTTGTGATGCCTGTGGCAAACTGCACAGCTTTTAAACCACTCCTTGTTAAGATTGATGCCTGTTATAGGGATACATTTGTTTGGTATAAGGTGTTTTTTGGGTGTATTCCAATCATAACAGTATCACTGCTATATTTGTTTGGTAACTCTTTTTTGACAGGGGCCAGTACCAGAAATTCCAAAGGAAAGTGTAAAGCACTATTATGTTCTACCTGCCTTAGGGAAAAATGTGAGGTTGTAACTGTTGCTGTTCATAGTTCAGAAATATTTGGATGCCTTTGTTGTTCCCACCTTTGAATGATGGTCTTGCTAACCCCACAATATTTGCAGTGCCTTCTGTTCAACTTTGAGTTATGTTTGCACTCATCTTCGAATGTCTTCCGCTTCAGATATATCTACTTTTGAAAGCAGATGGCCAAAATTTAATACAATATACCAAGTGAGGGTATTGTGTTGATTTGTACGGTAGCTTTGCAGTTGTGCCCATATTTTCTGTCTATTATATCCACTCCTGATATTTTGTTTGGTTTTTTTGGCTACTGCTGCTTGCATGAACTGCTTGTAATGAAACACACACGGTTGTGGGGTTTTTTAGATTTTTGCTATTTACCTAGAAATCAGCAAAATGTGCAAATAGATCAAATTATTCCTGATAATTTGCACATATTTGTCTTTGGGAGTAGTGAATTCAGGTTTTTATGTCCATTTTTCATAATACTTTTTTCCTTCATCATCTTTCTACTTGGTTTAAGTTCTGATTGCATTCAATATCATCTTTAGTCTCAGCTAACCAAAATAATTTTTTCTACAAACTTGCCTGCTTGACCATGCCTCTTCTTTTCCATGTCATTAATAAACAATTATGAAGATACAGATGAGGACTCATGTCATGTTGAACACTCAACATCTGTTGCCACCATACCTTTTTCTGTAGTTTCTAAATCACAAAAAGTTACTCTTCTATCCGTGACAACTTTCTGCATTTGCATTTCTAGCTACTTTTGAGAGGCATCATCAAAGGCTTCTGAAAGACCAAATAAATTCTATGAGCTGCTTTTCTTCATCAGCTAAATCACAAATAAACTGCAAAAATCAGAAAGATAAAGTAATTCAGAGAGGCATGGTTTTCTTTTAAGGACACTGGTTAAATTATTCAGCACAGTGGGATGCCAGTTGTAATTTTCCATTATTAAAATAATTGATTCAAGAAGCTTACTGGTGCTGGCTTACTGATGCTTTTATTGTGTTGCTCTTTAATTTATCAGTATTTATTGGCAGTTCATCTCTTTTCAATCACTCTGTGAGACTATCCTTACTAAAAATTATGAATTAAAAGTACTTTGTAAAAATCTAAATTCTGTTGTTGTTGCTGGCAGAGTATAACTATTCTGTGTTAAAATTTGATGTAATGAAATCAATCAAATTCCCTAAAAGACCTTTCTCTTCAGCTATGCTTGCTATTTAACAGTTCAGCTGGACCTCTGGTTCACCTTCAGCTTTGATTCTGTTATTTGTTCACCAAGCATTGTGGTAATGCATTGTTCGGTTGACTCTCTTGAACTTCCTTCCCTCCCGGCCACCCCCGTCCCCTGCCAGCCTTCCCTCCCGGCCACCCCCGTCCCCTCATTCTCACTCTTGTGCTATCACAGATCTTTTCTTCCATTTACCCACTTCTGTTTTCACCGTCTCAGTCTGAGCTGCTATGAGCCTGGGTATTCCCAACAGCGCAAGGTGGCCAGAGCCTTTCCTTAAAGGCTTTTCCAGACAGCCCATCAGTGAGCACAAGCTCCCCGCAATTAGACAAGGGTTTTGTTTCTTGCACATAGGTACATGTTACAGCCAGGGAAAAAGAAGAAACAGAGCATCTAGTGCAGAAAATTTGGAAGTTTGCTGTTTTGCTTTTTTCTAAAGACTAACAGAAGCTCCCAAAGAAGCAAACAAGTGAACAAAAAATAAGTCCATTTTGTTTCCATTTTCAAAAGCTAAGTTATTTTCAGGATATCCCCATTAAACCTTATCCTAATCTTCACAACCTGGAAGAGCAAAAATGAGGTAAAGAAAAAGGCAAGAAATGAACCTGAAAAAGGTGGAAAAGTCAAGATGTTTGAATCTCAACATCTGCGATGCAATTTTGTTATTTAAATAGAAACAAATTCCTTTTGACTTTGTTAAAATATAGCAGGAAGTTTCAGTGGAGATGAGAACAGTATCACGACAGTTTCTCTTCCCTGCTCAAAATCAGGCTCAGCATTTCTCCCTCTTGCCATCGTTTGGCTCCTGAACCACTAAGCTCAGGGGAGCACCGACCATGCAGCTGGCTCTGCAGGAGTTTCCCAACTCAGAACTGCTCCCAGGTATAAAGCAGGATTATTAGGAGGTTGCCTAAACTGCAGATTTTCTGGGGAATCCCAGATTCCCCAAATCACCAGCATATGGCACAGACAATGACAGAGGAGAGACCTTCCCCCTTGCGGGGCAGGTGCCCCCCCGGGCTGATCCAGCCCCACGGAGCTGGAGCACCCCAAGACCCCCGTTTCTCACAGCCATCTCTGGGCATCGATCTCTGGCCCAGCTGTAGCACTCGAGGCTGTTGTAGAGATGGGAACTGCAAAGCGAGTTGCCCGGGAGGCTGATTCAGAGAAAGAGCTTAATTTAGCCTCTCTGAATCACCCTGCAGAGGAGATGGCTGCTCTATGACTACAAAAAGAACTGGAAAGATTAGCAGAAAGTTTGTTTCTGTGAATCCCCGTCCCCAGTGTCACACAAAGTCTGCTTCAGGGCCTAATCCACACAGCTCAAATCTTAAACTGTTGCCGCAAGCACTATCAAGCAAAGAAAACAAAAATAGCTGGGACAGAGCAGAGAGCAGCAGGAACCACTTTTGCTACAGCGCTATGCACTACCTGACTTAAAGCATCATTAAAAGCAGCTCCCAGTGCCCCCCAGGAGCCATCTGCGCTCCCTGGCCAGGGGAGCCCAGGGCTGCATTTGAAATTCAGGGACAAACTCAGTGGTAGCACAGACAAGCAGCAGCCACAAAGCTTTCAGAGACAGGGAGCAACCCAGCAGCCTACCAGTCACCACTCTGCCCACTTAAAAACCCATAGAAAGTCAGGGCTCGTTGGTTTTGCTGTTTCGTATAAAAGATCCTGAGGCATTATTAAATCACAGAGAGAAACTTAGAGGGGAGGAAAAAAAAAGGTTCCCAGGCTCCAGCTCTCTGATGTGAGGGCAGCCTCTCACCTCCACAACATTTCCTTGCCAAAGAAAAAAAAAAAATAAAAAGCTTGATAAGGGGGTTAATAGCTGGGACATGGACTCAGGAGAGCTGTCTGTGTTTCCATTTTTTTCTGGAAATCTGCCAGGAGGTTTCCTCAGGTTAATAGGCTTCAGGAGCAGGGTTTGGGTTTGCATGCTCACACCGTCTGCGGGTCAGTCTGCCTGCACTCCCCTTGCCTTTTATCCTCCTTCACAACCCTTTAAGCTTGGCAGTCAGCTTTGAACAAAAGCGATGAAGGAAATCAGCTCTCTGCCCTCACCAGAGCCGTGCAGTTATGACCGTGGCTGCCCGTGCCCCACAGAACCTGTGTGCTCCCACCACAGGCACATCCAGAGAGAAAGGGACTTTGTTCCTCAGCGATGGGCTGGTCGGTCCCTCTCAACCCCTACACATTTCTATGGGCCAAGAAACTGCCACAGGGATGCTCAGGGCTGATGTGGGGACCACAACCTTCTCTCTGCCCAGGGGCACGAGCGTGAGCAAGGAGAACCACAGGAGCTACCGTCAGCACCCTGTAGGGAGCCAGATTTCTCCGCTCGTAACAGCGTTTGCCCACACGTAACGCCGAGCGGTGGGTCAGGGCTCCGCCGTGCAACGAAAGCACAAGGCAGGCTCCGAGGCCGCACCGTCTCCGATGGGATTACTCCGGGTTTTTACTAATCTGAGCTGCACTTGTGGGGTCTGATCCACTGCTGCAACTCCAAACGCGGGAATTAACGTAACACAGGTTTCTTTTCCGAGAGCCCCCTCCACGCCTTCTGCCTGCGTGCGCTCCTGACGCTGCGCTGAGGCACGGTGGGCAGCTGCTGCCATCACCGTAACAGCAGCGAACTAAAACTCCGCTTAGAAGCTGCACCACATGCTCCGCCTCGTTACCTGAAAGAATCCTGTGCATCACATCTCCTTGTTTTTAACCAGCTTTGCTTCTTGCAAACGATCGGAAGTGTAAAGCAATCTGGAAAAGTGAATGTTTTGCAGATTATACACTGCTCATTACAGAATGTTACAGCTCCTAAATTATTAATAGTAAAAAATGAGGTGTCCCAGAGCTGTTCATTTCTGGGTAGGGAGAGTGGGAGGGGGATAAGAAGAAAGGATTGTGTTATTACAGGTTATTTTTATCCAATGTTCCTATGCTTCTGTCATTAGCTAATTGATGACACAGCCTGTTTAATATTATGTCTGCCTTCGGTATTTATAGCTCACCAATTACTGTAGTATCTAGGTGCTACTAACAAGCTGCTCTCAGATGAATTCAGATGCTCATGGCTGGATTCTTTGGTGCAAGGAAGCACAACTCCCTGGGAGCCTGCTGGTTTACACTAGCTGAGGATTTGTCATCTACTTAATCACGTGTGGTGATGCTGGTTCCAGTTCCTCCAGTACCAGCATGCAGCAGCAGCAGGGACAATGCACTATGTTGCACGGTGCAACAGCAGCTGCCCTCAGACACCTCCGATATTTCTCCTGCACTTGTCACCAGAAGATCCAGGGCCAGGTCTGCAGTGGGACACTTGGTGTCCCACTGCAGACTTCAGTGGGGCTGGGAGCAACTCAAACCAAACTTTCAGATATGTGATCCAAGCACCAATTCCCTGAAAAGGAGAGAAGAGGAGCCAATTTCCAGGCAACTGTCCAGTCAAGTATCTCCCAAATACCAAAGCACTCTGTAGCTGAGCACAGCACTGAGCAGCAATATCAGGCGTTGGCCATGGTCTCGCACTTGTGGCAGGTGGCACTGACCTATGGGCAATGCTGCTCAGTGAGAGAAGTGGTACTGTCCACATACAGAGCAACCCCCGAATGCCAAAACTGCTCTCAGCTGTGAGACAGACACCAAAGAGCTCAGTTAGACCTTTGTCCAGAACCTCTCATGCCTACAGTACATTACCAGGACAAAAATATGCCTCAGTACATATTAATTTCTCTTTCCACCCCCTACCCTACAGCTTCCATCTGATGATGACAAATACACAGATCCAAGGACAGCGTGTTCACAAAGAGCTTGTTGTTTGAGACTCAGGTCCCTTGGGCTGGCAGCCATCAGCAGGTCCTGTCGGTCTGTGGGACTCAGCAGAGCTCAGCGCAGGGATTTAGCGATTCAAGACCCACCAGGAACAAGCCTCAGACAAGAGCTGGTCTGCTTCCAAGTGCTATAGGTGGCATGCACAGGAGCGTTTAACTACAGTAAAGTGGCAATTTTCTGCTAATTGTAAACAACATCGGTGCCTGTGTATTTCATTCCTGCCTTTACCGAGTAAACCTGAGAAATAATGAAACCTGGGGAGAACATTTGAACTTTTATTGTACAGGGTAAATGCTCTATAACATTAACAAATCAAAAAACATTACTTCCCGAATAGCAAAATGCCAGGCCATTTAGATTAGCCATGCTCAGATTCCTGCTGTGATCAGTGTGTAATTGTCCACCAGCAAAGAACAATCTCTCAAAATTAGTGCTTGTCACAGAGCTCCAGACTGCCTAGAGCTGCACTTAACGGGGCTTATAGCCAAAATGCACAGAAATTTGCTTTTAACACCAAAATCAAAGAATAGCCTTTCCGGTGGCATTCTCTCTGAAGCTGCCCCCTGCCTTCTTTTCACTGTCCTTCACAAGGAAATCTAGTTTGGCCTTAAAAAGCATCTTTGTTTTATGAAAACTGGCACTTTGCAATGCGGCTGCACATGTCCCACTGATTGTTCCCACCACAAGACCCATGGGGACCCCAGGGACAGATGTATCCTGCTTCAGCATTACATTACAATGGACACCATGCAGAAGAGAAGTCATGAGACAGAGCTGAGGGTCAATGACAGCTGAAGGGGACATCCCTGTCTCACCACCATGCCAGTTCCTCAAGGCACCCACAGTTACAGTGGTTGGTTGTAGAGGGATGAAGCTGGGTTAATTATCGTTGATAACATACAGCTGTGGGCTGGCTCCAGGGGCGGTGGGTTGGCTGATGCAGACAAGGTGCAGCTGTGGCTGGTTAAGGTAAGAGGTTGGGCAGCCAGTGAAGAGGGAGCAGCTGAGGAAGAGAGAGGAGGAAGGAGCAGAGAGAACACACACCCGGGATGAGGAGAGACTAGGAGAAGGCAGCAGAGGGACTGGCATGAAGAGCATGCTGGTATGTGATGGTAAAAGACCTTGTTGCAGCTTGATAGTTTGGAGAGTGCTGCGACAGTTGGTCCAGCCAGAGCATCCTCCATTAGAAGCAAACACCCCAGCACCAGGGCATTAAGTGCCCAGCTCCTTCTCATCCATTTCTAGCCAGAAACTGTCACAGAGCTGAGAGTACCTTGCCACTGCAAGTTTTGTTAAAATAATTTTCAGTTAACAAGTCTGCATACTCTGCTAAAGAGCATTTAACTAGAAAACTCCCAGCCAGTTGTAATAGCATTCAACATTTTTATGAAATTTCTTTTTCATTCATAAAGACTGTCTGCATTTTTAAGTTAGAAGGTGACTGCAAAAAGCTTCTATGCCTCCAAGACTGCATTCTTCAGCAGCAGCTCCTCAACAGGAAAAACAATAGCCTTAATTTTAAAAAGAGAAGGGGAAGGCTGCAGAAACATCAATGGGGAAGATTAGGTGGGCTGGGGAGAAAAACAATACTGTTTGCTCCTGTCTGCACCCAAAAGCTTTCTGCTGGCTCCTCCAGCTAAGCCAGTAATGAAGCAACACAGTCAGACTGCTTGGAGAGAGCAGCTTTGTCCTTCTTCATACCCCAGCACACAGCTTAGTGGTGGAGCCTCCCCTTGAGCGTTTGCCCACGTTTTCAGGTTACCCTGATTCACACTCCATTTTCCCTGGCTCCTGTTTTATTTTAAGCTTCCACAGCCTCTGAGTGAACAGACACTGGAGGACTGTCCAGAAGCTTACAAGCCACCCACAAGTATCCAGAATAAAGTCATCTCTAGCAATCAGATGGAGACATTTTGCTTTCTTCCATCAGTTGCAGAGGGAAGCAGAGGAGTGGTTCTGCACTCTCTACACAGAAACAACAGTTATTAGCAGAGGCATCGGCACAACAGATCAAAACAGTGGTTTGAATAGCTGAATAGCCTCTACCCTGACAGGTATTTCGGGTGGAGGAAATCAAAGTAAAGAGCAAGGTCCTACAGAACTTATGAAATTCTCTGCTTTAGCAGCTCGGTCTTAATCTGCCAACAGCTCCCCTACAAGATACACAAGAGAATCAAGTTTGAAGATGATGGGAGCCCTCTCGAGTCTGCTCTCCTCAGGGGCAGATCAGGGACTGGAAGGTGATTTTGGGAGGATCAGGCTGGAAAATGGGATTTCCAAGGCAGGGAGAGCCACAGCTGCCGAGCTCCAGGCAGACCT
>JAVJGJ010000060.1:64258927-64270841 GCA_035590215.1 Microhierax caerulescens | reverse complement strand
CCCCCTTAAAAAAAAAAAAGAAAAGCCCTGATTGACTTCAATAGCTGCTTGGATTCTGTCATTTCACCACAATGGGCTTTTTCTGTCTTTCTTTGCTTTTGCTAAAGGCTATACTTGTCTTCTTTTTTTGGGTAGAATTACACAAGTCATCTCCATATGGAGGCTAATAATTGTATTATTCTCGTGACTGATTTTAGTAAGTCTAGATGAGCTTCTTTTTTGTTCAAAGAATCTCTTTTCTAAAACTGACCTTCACCAACTGTTTTAAGTGAATATTCCCTGAGTTAGCAAACTAAACTATATATTGCTACAGTTGTTTTCATTTTGAAGACAAGTTCTCATCTGACTGTGAAGTCCCAGTTTTGTGTGTATTTTTCCATCCACAGGGTGACATATGTCAGATCCACCAGAAGTTGTTCTTTCCTGGGTTCTCTTTGTTTAATGGAATATAAAGTTCATTATCATAAATATCTTACAATATTTTTTCCATTGTAAATATTTGCTATTACATGTCAATTGAAATGACAGTTTTTTAGGTTGGACTGAAAGGAGTCTTTACACTGCATAATTTCAGTATTTGGAGTGTTTGTGTGTTGAACCAGACACCTCATGCATTTTTAGAAAAGACATTTATAAATATAGACATAAAGCTCCACATAATACAGGAACTCTTAGATCTTGTGGCTGTGGAACATGAAATATGCACAACTGACTGGACTGAAAAAATGTGGCTGAACATAGGCTGAAAGGGCAAAATTACTTGGAATCTCCTGATGCATGGACTCTGAGATTGGAAACCTGCAGGAAGAAACATACATGTGGACTACAGAAATATTTATGCATGCCGTGGAAACATAGCTACTGTGGTTGATGTCTCCTTTCTGGTATTTTTTTTTCCTCAGATGCTGCTACAAAAATTTGGAGGACTTGGGTTTTGAATTATTATTTTCTGAGACCAACAGCTCCTTGATTCTAGTGAGGAAAGTGCCACTGTGTTTTATAGAAAGAGAAGCCAACGAATTACGACGGAAAAGACAACCTGTCATTAAAAACATTGTGGAGGTCAGATGTGGGTATGGGTGAAATTCTGATACAGGGTCTTGTTCTGTGTTAATGGCCTGGGGTGTTAGAGTATCTCTGTTAAGAGGGAGACAATGAAGTCCCTTGGCAAACATGGGTGTCATCCCTTTTAATAGCTAAATAGTTCCACAGCTGAAGTCCCTGAACTATAACAGAAACAATAGGAGACTGTTTCAGACTTGGACTAGTGAAGAAGCTAAGAAAAACAGTAAATAGTACAGATGTTTCAACAGTTTACTGCTCATGAGTGCTTGAATGAACTGTAAAATGATCACTATTGCCGATACAGAAATATTATTTGTTAAGATTAAAAGTTGTTCTCATGAAATCTCTGCATGGGCAGTACAGCTTTCTAAAAGCTGCTGTTCCAGATGTTCTGCAGTTTGAGGAAAAAATTGCTGAACTGATCACTTGCAGTGCCCATTGCAAACAATTCTCCACAATCATAACCGTTACAAGGACTCCTTAAAAATTGTTTCTGAAGCACTGTATTTAGCCCCTAGGCTGAGCCATTGTGAATCAGTCCTGTCTTCCCATACATCTTTTGATATGAAAAGAAGAAACAGAGATCATTAACCTGATTTACATTTTCTTTTCCAACCTTATTGTGGTCTGGAAAAACTCAAAATGCAATCCCCTGCTGTGATTTGGCAGAGCAGTAAAAGTGGTGGAGGGGATCAGGTCTCTGCCTCCTGAGCACTCATTGTTAGTTGACGCCTCAAGATCTCATAGGTGTTTTGGCAGATCTCCTCTGCAGTCTTTTTCAGTTTAATTAGGACTGGTAGCACCTCTTCATGATTGATTATGAATTCATTGCGTTTTAGACATCAGAAATTAAATCCTCATAGACTATCATCCAAAGAATGGGCAGCTATTCAAAGATAACATGCATTCATTGCACTCTGAGGTATGAGAGTTCCATTATACTCATTCTACACATAGGAAACTGATGCAGAGAGAAACCAAGTGATTAGCTTAAGGTCTGGTAAGATGTTTGTCAGAGGCCAGGACTTGCACCTAGATCTTTCACACTGTGGTCAGCGTACTAGCAGCAGCATCGTTTTTCCTGGTTCTGGCAGTTACACAGTAAATTATACACAGATGTGGACAAAATAGGATATGGGCAATGAAAGGGAGAAATAGCAACTGATATTATCTTTTTCTTTCCAGGAGCTTATTCAAGAACAAGTTGAGGTGAGTTGCTGGCTGCTTCTAAAGCTGACTATAATAATGCAAAGCTTACTGCATGAACCAAAGGGAGTGTGTTAAATCTCAAATCAGAGGTGGGCTAGATAATCCACTAGCTTTTCCTCATTTTTAATTTCTCTTGTGTTAAAAGTTCTTCCTTTTTCTCGTATTAAATGGAAAGTAAGATGATGTTCCCTTACTACTTTTAGCTAGTGCAGACCACAGGAGGAAGAGCACGAGGGACACTGCCTCTGACATTTCTGAAGGTGTTAGCTTCCCAAGCCTGTCATGGTAGGGAAACTGTACTTTTCTTTCATTCTTTCTTTTTCTTTTTTTTTTTTAATTCTTTTTTTAACCTTTCTGTCTCTACACATCTTCCCTGGGGCAGTGGTTTTAGAATGTTTGCAAGAATTCTAGGATTCGTTTGTGCTTCACAGGGAAGAGGAGATAATGGTCTTTTCATGGACTGCACTGTGAGGGACAAGCAATGCTGCTCTCATTTATTCATGCTTTCCAACCCTCATATGAAACACAGATAGAATACAGTTCTGAGCTGCACTCATCCCTGTGAGCTCTAAACCATTCAAGTAATAGCTCTGTGAAGGGGCAAGAGGAGGTGCTAGAAGGTGCTTGAAAGCAAGTAGGAAAGATGACTTGGAGAACCTTCCCAAAAAGTGTTTTTTTATTTCATGTAAGTACCAAAAGTGCTGGTTTAAGTGTGCTGTGACCTTTCAAGTATTTTTGGCAGGAGTTCATTAAGAATTTACATCTTCTAAGGGACTATAGCTTTCCCAGGACCTGGAAATGAGCAGACCTTACATGTGTAGATGGCAGTAGCTCTAGTCTCTTGTGGCAATTCCTGTGCCATATACAGTATTAACAAGATTGGGCTGAAGAGATAAATGTGAACCAAAACATGTTTTCACAGAGTGTCACTGCATTTTACAAATTGCAGACAGTATATGATTTTCTTTACATCTAAAAAAGTCCCATGGCTGAAAGGCAGATTGCAGATGGTCTTGTGCATCTGTGAAGACTAAAGGCTGTGAACACCTGAAATGAGTCCCTAATGCTCAGCTCTGATTTCTTCTGGATGCCATTAAGTGCTCATTTCCCAGAAAGGACTTAGTGGCAGGGTTAGCATTTGGTCTTGGAACTGATGCCTGTCAGTGGCAGGCACCTCAAACTGATAAAGCCCATGGAACTGGTATTAGGTGTCATCTTGGTTTTTGATTTGTGAACTACTTATGTCTTCACCTGTAACACACACACATATATAAAAAGCAAAATACCCCAAACATTTGCCTCTTGCAGCATCATCTGAAAAGCCAAAACCTAGTAATCTTACAATCAATCAGACCTAGGTTGGGTGAAGGTTTAGGCCACGGGAAGCTGATCCTTATGTAGCAGTCTGAGCTAAGCCCCAGGTCTGCCCCAATGCAGCCTTTGTGCCTCCCCAGCTAATCTTTGGGAGCTGCCTTGTTTTCTGTGAAAACCACAGAGTGGAAGGAAGTCAGCTGGGTGATTTGAATTCTCTTCGGCAGCACATGGAAGAATTTGTATCTTCTTTTCAGGAGCTATTAAGTTTAATGAGCATTTGACTTTGGAGGAGAGCTGCAGGCTTATTGAAGCTTTGTCATCTTGCCAGCTGCCCTTCCAGTGTGCTCATGGAAGACCTTCCATGATGCCTCTTGCAGACACAGACCATCTACAGCAGGAAAAGCAGGTACTGGGGCGTGGGGACAGATATGCCTCTGATAATCTGCACTCTGGATTATCAGAGGCATGACACATAGGTGTGTTAGAACTAGAAACCATCACCAGTGGCTGTATCTTACTTGAATTTTTACATAGCTGATACCAATAAAATATTAAACCTCTGTCCTGCAAACATTTTAGCAAGGACCTTACCATATTTCATTTGAATGGTCACATTGACTTGAATGCAGTCCACTCGTCCTTAAAAGTTAAGCATATATTTAATGCGTTTGCAGTTTTTAAGTGTAAAACATCAAAACCAGGTAGATTCTGATATTCTGCTACTGGCAGAGATAATTAAACAAATGCCTGCTTCCCTGAAGTTTAAGGTGTTGTAAAAAGGGGGGAGGGGAGAAAGCAAAGAAATTGCAACACTTAAAAAATTATTCCTTCTCTTTTGCTATTACTGTGCTATATTACGAAATTGGATTTTGTTGAAAGTTAATTTTTAGATATTAAAAAAACTTGGGAATGACTGTATTAGGGCAACTGTGGAGGCACTGAAGCTCATTTACTTAAATGAATTATGATTTAGTGCTGCTTAATTTTTCTCCCTCCAGCCTAAACCTAATCTGGCTAGACTACGGAAGATGGCACGAGCATGGCATCTATTTGGAAAAAAAAAACCAACCCAACCCTAATCAAAAAAAGTTAAGACTGTAAACTGCAACCACTAGAAGTGCTGATATGATCCAGGTGCCCCTGTTGTTAGCAGTCCCCTGTGTGGAGCCCAGTTTCTAAGCCAGAGCAGTCACTGAACTCCTGCTCTGAGTACTGACCTAAGAAGCAGAGGCCAGCCAAGAGAACAGGGCAGAAGGAGCCCACCCCACGAAGCCTGGAGAAGCATCTTCAACATAAGGAATTACATTGTAAGCCTGGGCCTTACGTCAGTGCTTGACTATCGGAGGCAAGGAGTTGCACCCACTCACAGTTACCAAAGTGCTTTTTTTCTTCAATTACAGCATGATTCTGCATAAGAGAAGACACTTTGGTTTACAGTGCTTTGAAAACGGGGAGGTATTTACTAATAAAATTAACATAAACTCATTCCTTGGGTTCATGGTAGTGACTGGAATGAGGACCGACCAGCTTCGTAGTATATACAGGCCAAGTTAAGATCAAAAAACATTTTTAACTAGGCAGTGAATGACACAGCTGTTTTCTCCAGCTCTATGCAGTTTGCATTCTTGAGTGAGAGATTTTTATATCTTAGTATAGCCACAAATTCCCAAGGTACAGACACTTAACCCCACAGAAATAACTAAATAGCCCATGGCATTATTATTTTTTTTTACAATAGGCAGAATTTTTTTACAGGTTCCAATTCTATTTTGCATCTCGGTCTAAGGTAGAGTAGAGCTTATTTCACAATGGTAAAAGAAGATGATGTCTTTGTTTAATCACAGACATACAACTTAAAGCCAAACCAGAGACTGACAGCTGCTGAATCAAAAGCAAAAGGAGTGGAAACTAATTTCATTTGATGCCTTACCTGTGGTGTAGTGCATTGCCTTACATTGATAAAAAAGGGACTAAGGAAGAGTGATCTGACTGACCTGCAACAGCCTGAGATTTCTAAGACATTCCATGCTGGCCCTCACAAAAATCGAGAGCTTTCCAAAAGAGAGATGTCCACCCAAGAATAATCACAGTCACTCAGTACAAGAGAGGAAAGACCCTCAGACTACAATAAGCAAAACGAGAGGTTGAGCAGCTAGCTGACAGGACTTCTCAAGGTCTGCCTTTCATCAAAATGGAACTTCCATTCCAACACTGTACAAAAAGCTGATTTGTATTTCAGCAACTCATCAAAAATTGTCAGAAATCTCTACCAAAAAAATCCATTTTGAACACAACTGCCAATGGATTTCCATCACATGCATAGGTGAAAGCACACCTTAAAGCCTGTTAATGCATCATGGGTGCAGGCAACTCCCTACATTGGTAAAACTCTTGCTAGTTAAAGAAACAAAGTAACTGCATATAGAAAACGTGCTTAACAGTGAGATCATGGTAAACAGCCTTTATTGCAGCCTACTTTGAAGTAACAGCTTAGCTGCCCCAGAGAGCTAAACTCCCGCCTTGCTGTTTCAAAAATCAAAAGTTAGGTTAGCGGCTCCATGTGGCTTCTAACAGTAGAGATCCAAACCCGTACAAGAGCTCTGCCTTCTGTTGCTTTTGGGTAGGAAAGACATTGCTGAGCAAATTCCCCACAGCAACCTGACCGCAAGGTACACTTTAATTAGTTGTTGTATCTTTCTAAAGAGAAAGATGGGAAGAGTCTGGAGAGTGATGTGCTTCGTGGCCTTACAGTTCATAGTCATCTGGATGGTAGAGCTCACTCATGAGGCGGTAGATGTAGGAAGGTGCGTTACCCCCGATGTTAGAAATGAAGAGAGTAATGAGCTCTGGAGGGACGTAGTCAAACACTGGGCAGTGAACATTGATCTTTGCCAGGATCTCCCCTGTAAAGTGAACAGCAGCAATATTAGGCAAAGCAACTCAAAGTACATTTAGCCTTCTGCATGTCTTCCTGAGCTCCTGAGGAAACTGGCTATGTGCATGCCATCCTGAAGTCAGTACTGGAATGTCCTGGATACTTTCCAGCTTCCTCACTGACGTCACGAAATTACAGGTATACAGCAGTCTTGGATGAATGGCAGCACTCTCTTTTGGTAGTTTTTACTGATAAAGACCCCAGATCCCCTGATGTAGTTACTAATTGAAAAAAAACCCTTTTTTTTTAATTACCAGTATGTAATCAGGATATAAGAGTCCTGATGCTGCCAAAGTTATTATTTAAAGAAAAGCTCAGAAGGCCAAAACCAAAAACCTGTGCCAAACCTGGTAGTCTTTTGTCACATAGAAACAGGGCTTTGAAGGAGGCTTTGCTATCTGAAAAGCTACTTGGGAGCTGGTGCCTTTCTGAAGATGGTACTTCCGTGGGAAGCCCATGGCAGAGATACTGGGCTTCGACAAGTGGATCACATAACAAAGTTTCAGGAAGGAAACATGAATTGTAGGAAGGAAAGGAAGCTGCCCTCAGTGTTGGGCATCTGCTCTGTCCCACAGGAAACTTCCACCTGCCTGGCACCATTATTACAATCCTATAATAAAACACTATTTCAGAGCAGAAGCAAAAGTGCAAAGATAGTGTTCAAAGGAAATCCTTTCTCTGTACTTCCTGTAATAGAAAGTTATGTATAAAATAGGATGATTCCCAGCACTTTTCTTCTGCTTAAGACAGTAAGAAAGGAATTTCTGTCTTGGGTTACAGGACAGTCTTACGTTTAAGCTTTATGTGAGCTATTAAAAAAAAAAATTATTTTAAATTATAGTCTGAACCAGACTGTCCAAGCTATATAAAGAAAAACCAGTACCTTCTGTGAATGGCAGCACTTCCTGTGGTGACACAAACTTGTGGAATGAATCTTCTTCATTAGGGAACTGAATGAGAAAGAGTACAGGAAGGTCAGGGGGAAGAAAAAAAAAAAAGAGACTGCCTCATTATCCTAGTGAAAACAGAACCTGGGTGCTGTAAGGAACTAAAGCAGAGGAAGATGATTGCCAGGCGATACAACACCTGTGTACAATAATTACATAGTGCTTGTGCCTAGAACCACTGTAACATCAACAGGTGAAGAGTTTTCCCTCAGCACTTTTAGAACCACCTAGAACCTGGCTGTCTTTCTGCAAAGCCTAAGGGACTGGAGCAGAGAAGCCACTTTCTCAGTCTGCAATTTCATCTGACAATACTGAAAAAGTAGAGTGTAAGAAACAGTTTAGAGCATCTCCATCTACCTCCTCTGTCAGTACACTGGGTCTTTCAACACCAAAGATATAAATTGAAATCTGCTGTGGTTGAGGAAAAGTAACTACGGTGATGTCAGTCTCTAGTAGGCAGTGGTCTGCATCCTTACACCTCATGCACTGCTTCACACACATGGCAGAGGAGGGTGCTTCAAGGAGACCCTGAGGCATGCCACATTTGGAGGAGGATTTCCTATCTGAAGTAACAGCACCAGATGGGGGAGATGGCTCATTTAGCAACCTCCCCTTGGGACAGATGGTGCTGTCCATCCTAAGCTCCCACAAGCATAAAGTCACCCCCCATCTCTATTGCTGCTGTGCTTACCTGTGGTGACAGCTTGAACATGGGGGCACACACAATGAGCGGAGTGGAGTGGTGTTTAGCTGCCAGCGCTAGAGTGTGAGTCCCACTCACAGCGATCAGGGCGCCGTTGGCCAGGATTGTCTTTGTACCAATGATGACCTTAAAAGGCAAATGAGCATTAGATAGCATGTTCCACAGCAGAGTGGGGAAGGAACACTTCCTGGCTCGGACCCTGCTGGATGAGCTGGAGGAGGAGTTTGTCAGAACAGCCAGCCAGGCAAAGGCTGGAGTTACAGGGCAGTTGGATGCCTGGTCTGTTTCATCTGGCACTGGCTCTGCACCGAGACGTTCCTCTCTAACGAGAACATGACTCCAGCATGGTGAGGCCAGGCCAGCACAGAGAACTTCAGAGGACAAATGTATGTTCTACTGCAGGGAACACTGAGCAGAAACTGGGCTGTGCTCCTTGTTGTTCTAAAGCCTGCAAAGTAAGCATTGCACAAGTAACTTGAACTGCTGCCTGCAACAATGCCCTTGCTGTAAGTGGCGTGGCTAGATTTTATTATGTTAAATTTTTATTTTTTTTTTTTTAATTTGGGGTGCCAAGTCTTCATCTCTATAAAAGTACAGAACAGGTCTTGTTTGAAAAGACAGACCTTAGTGATTCCCTTCGCCACCAATTTTGCATTCCAGACAAGGAGAGTTTCTCCTCTTTGGAAATGCTGCTTTTTGTTCCATCTTCTTTAAAAACTAAGGTTAATCCTTTTGAGGCTCCCCTGGCTTGGTTTCTTGTAACTGTTCTGCCTGTTAGCCACTAAGGCAGAAAAACCTATCCCTGTGCAGATAGCCCTCACGCTGACTTGGGGTTCCACCCCGAATCTCCACCCCAGCTGTAAACAGGGACTATTACAGTTTTGAGTCTTCAGAGAAGAAGATTCAGACTCAAAATCCATCACTGCTGTGACCTGTGGCTGGTGTGGGAGGCTTAAGCACCTAACCTGCCGTGAACTCCCCCCTCCAGTGGAGCCCTCCTTACCTTGTTGACTCGAGACATGACCGCAAAAATAGCTGCATCGCTCATGACAGTAGTTTCAATGTTCTCTTTAGATAGTCGGACAGCCATTTCATGACCCTAAAAAGGAGAATCCAATTGGTCCCCTGGGACACAGCTCCTTGCAGTGCAGTTGTAGAGATATTAGCACTCAATTCTTGTCTGAACTGCAAAAATACCATGTGATGGGGCACAAATACAGCCCTCCAACTGAAGGACACAGGGTACGGTAACAAGCCGTCTTCAATCTCTCAACTGCAAAGGAACTTCTGTAATGCTCAGCTTGCCTCCAGAGACAAGATTTCGGTAAGAATGCACGGGACAGTGTGGTGCCTGGAGACGACAGCCAGCCAGGGCCTTACCTGGCAGAACGGCGCACACTCTGCCACGATGACCTGGAATTTCCGCTTGCGGGCAGCTTCCTTCAGGAAGGCCTCAACAGTGCGCGAGTAGCCAATGGTCATGATCACCTCATTGGAGTGGATGTGCTCCAGCGCCTGCATAGCAATGTTTTCAGTGGTGCCCTCTGTAACAGAAGGAAGACACAGGTGGAGAAGCAACACTTTTGCTGCTAGGGCTGTCCAACAAGATCATTTTTTACTACAGCGATGCTACGAGCACTGGTAGAGCAGGAACAGCTTTTCTCCCTGTTCTTTTTACCAGTGGTCAGGGGCCAAGAAGCTGGCCCTTGAATGCCCTGTGCTCCCCAGCTACTCCTAGAAATAGCTGTACTGAAAACTTTATCGGGAGGGGAGGGGATTATGTCAGCACAACTCCAGATAACCACCATGCCCATGCAACAACTAGTGACAGTTCAATAGCACTAGAACCACACAGAAAGGAGAGGCAGGGCAACCTGCGCCTCAGACGGAAAGTTGGACACCTGATCTGTCATAAGATGGCAGAAAAAGAAAAATGTGTCACAGTGCTCTGTGACAAGGGTCAGGTTATATGTGCATAGGGATTAAGTCCAACCTTGGTGTATTTTTTAGACTCTTCCTTAGAGAACTCAACTTCCCAGAAGACCAAGAACACAGGCCAACAGCCCCCCAACTCTATTCCCTCCACAATGTTCCACCCATCTCCCTGTAAGCCAAACTAAGTCCCGGGAGCAGCAGGACTTCAGTTCCTTAGTTCCTTCAGGTTAAGCCTCCCTAATACTTGTTTTCTTTCCACCTAAGAGGAGGGGAAAGCATCACTCCCATCCCATAAGAAGCTCCACCCCGAGGCAGTTCAGACCCATCCGTTACCTAGCTCTACTAGCAGCTCATTAATAGCTTCAATAACATTAGCTTTGAGGGGAGGATAAGGGGTGTTGAAATCCTCGCTCAGTCCTCCAGAAGTCAGCAGTTTGTGCAGGGATTCTTGCTGGTCACTTTCCTCACTGCGCCCGTGAAGCCTGGGGTGAGATGAGAAGCAGCCTTTCAGCCTTGGGAGAGAAGGCAGGGGCATGGCCAGGCTGAGTACCATCCCCACAGCGCAGCACACCTGGATGTGAACCGAGAGGAAGGAAAACCACATACAGGAGGCACGCCACGGTGTGCTAAAGAGCTTCCCTAGCTGTCTCTAGTAGAAAGACACCCAAAGCTCTGCCACAAACTGCCTTCTTAAGTTGTGTGCAAACGCTGCAGGCCACAGATGAGGAGCAGGCTCAAGGTGACTGCTCCAGTAGGATGGACCCTCCTGGGAATGCAAGGAGAGAACAGCCTGAGGTCAGGGCACAGACTGTTCTCGTGCACCCACAGCACTTATGCCAAGAGGAGTTTCGCTAGAGGAAATGTCATCAGCTACGCTGAAAATGACAGGTTTCCTCTGATGTTAAACTCACTGAACCCCTCTATAGGAGAGGTGGGAACAGGGGGGTTATGGAAACTACAGGGATCTCACAGTAGCAGCAGGACACAGTGTGTGGGAAGGCTGTTCTGGGCTCCTAGGAGGGGAATAGGCAGCAAGACCTGTCAGTATAGGGTACACGGGTACGCCAGGGGTACAGGGGCGCTTCACCTGCCATACTCTTCCCGAATGACCTTCAGCACTCGCCGCACCATGTTGCCCACAGTTGTCTCAGACGGCTGGGCTGCCGTCATCCTCTGGCCCTCTGTCCGGATCAGATCCATGAGCTCCCCTGAAAGAGGGAAAGGCCTTGGTTATTGCTGCCCAGAGCGAGCCCAGGCAAGCATCAAACTAATGCGTGTGCCCCACAGCAGCCTCACAGCCAGAGACTGGTGCTGCCACCAGTAATGCAACACCAAGAAGTACAGAGATGCCAGCTGAAAGCCGCTCACAGGGCTGCTCGTTCCACTGCGGTGTCTGTACTATGAATCACCTGGACACAGCACAGACTCAAAACTTACAGAAAACCGTAAGAGGTAAGTTGAGTGACAGAGGAAACCGGCTGCTGCTGGAACCAGTGCTCAGACCAAAGCGCCGAGGGAAGAGCAAGGCTGCGGGGCATGAGACGCTGTGGCTCGGCAGGGCAAGTGCTGGAGCCCGGACCCACTGGCAGCTGCCAGCGAGGCTCCCGGCCGCACCGGCCACCGCACCCGCACCGGGCCTGCCCCGGCCTTGCCCCTGCTCCCTCCGCACCCCACGGCCGCCACCGGAGCGCCGGGCCCGGCAACTGCCAAGCCCCTGCTGCCACCTTTCTCCCAGCACCGGGAGACCCGCTGCGTCAGCCCGCCGCCGCACTGGGCCCGGCCCGCCGCCGCCCGCACCGGCCCGGC
>JAVJGJ010000060.1:64234039-64244752 GCA_035590215.1 Microhierax caerulescens | reverse complement strand
GGGGGGCTCCGTACCCCCGGGGCCGTTATCCCCGCGGTGATGCCCGGGGGGGGGCAGCGGGGAGCTGTGTCGGGGCGCGGAGCAGCCTGTTCCTCTCGGCCCGGAGCGGAGCGCAGCCCTGTCCCGGTCTTGCCGCTTCTCTGGTGCCGGGGTGGGGGTCCTGGGCGGGAACACCCCGCTTCGGCTGCTCTCCGCTCTCCCCGCGGCGAGACCCGAGGGGACGGTGTCCCCCGCGCTGCGGGGTGGGCTCCGGCGCCCGCCGGGGAGGGCAGGGGAGCGGCGGGGGGCGGCGGCAAAGCGGAGGGGTCTGTGGAGAAGGGGCCGGAGCTGGCGGGCAGCTGGAGAACGAGCCCATCGGGGTGGATGACCCCCTGTACCGGTGCGGTGATGGACTTGCTGGGGGTACGAGGGGGTCCCCTGCATCTCTGTGCCTCCGTGAGGGATGCAGGACCCTGCCACGGCTGCTGCACCTGCCCCAGCCGGGAGTGGGGCGGGGGGGGGGCTGGGCTCAGTCTCAGTCTCTCTGGCCTGGGTCCTTACAGCCCCCTACCCCGGGCTTTTGCAGTCCTGACCTTTCGGGAGATCTGGAATCGTAGTTTCTGCCGGCCTCTGGAGCAGCTGGTGGATGTCATTACCGAGTTCCCCAACGAAGTGGAGTACATTTTCAGACCCTCCTGCGTCTCCCTGCAGCGCTGCGGAGGCTGCTGTGGGGACGAGGGTCTCCGCTGTGTCCCTGTGGAGACGAGCAAGGTCACCATGCAGGTAAGCACTGCCCATGGGGGGCTGTGGCTGCACCGGGGAGATGGTGGGCTTCACGCCAAGCACTGGGAGGGTCAACTTGCAGCTCCACATCCTCCAGCCATCGTAGCAGCGTGGGAAACATGGGAGGGGGCTCACTCGCAGCTGCTGAAACACGTGCCAACCTAGGAGGGTCCCTCTGCCTGTTCTTTGGGCTTGCCCTTGAGGCCAGGTGACATCCCTGGTGGTACTGGCCTTGCTCCCTGTTCCCTGCCCTCTCCTCTCTGCATGGTCCATCTCGCTGCCTGCCATCACCTCTCCAGACCTTCCCTGCCCTGCGGTGGGGCTGGGAGTGCCCGGGTTGCCCGTGACTCTGCCTGCCGGGGCAGAGCAGGAGCTGCCCCTCAGTCGCAGGGAGCAGCAAGGCTCTTGTCTGGCAGGAGATGTCCACGGTGGTGATGACAGTAAATGTGTGCTGGGGGCAGGATGAGCATGAAGGGCTCCCTTTCCAGTCCCCGCTGCAGGACCAGTGTGAGGTGGGGTGGGAGATCCCGGGCTGCCAACAAGCTGCTGGTTGGCTCTGCCCCATGTGCCAGGCAGCCATTGTCCTCACACTGCAGCCCTTGTGCCGCGCTGCTGGAGATCAACCCGCTGCAGCAGCAGCAGCGAAAAGCTTTGTTTTGTTGTGGGTGATGGACTAGAGAGTGCCTGCAATAAACCACCAGCGATTTTGGTCCCTTAGGGGGTTGCAAATGTGTTGGAAAGCAGGGTGGGAGTCTCCAGAAAAAATCTTGACTGAGGTGGAGCAATGAGCTGGACACCGACAGCAGGCAGCTCCCAGGTCTGCCTCCACCGGAGGGATCCCACTGCCGTGTGTGGGGTGGCAATGCCAGGCACTGCTGTGGGGGCTGGGGTGGATCACACCGATGATGAACATACCTTGTGGAGCCCCTGGACGTCCAACTTGAACTCCAGGCTGGGCTGCGGACTGACATGTGACAGGGCAAATCCTGCACCCTGGGGCTGGGGTGGCATGGTGGTACTGAGTCCAGGCTCTGTGCTGTGGGAAATGGAGCCAGAGGGAGGAGGCAGCACCAGGAATGGTCTGGACAACGTGACTAGGGGGCTATTTCCATCAGAGAAGAGAGGAGTGCAAAGTGGTCAAATCCATGAAAGCTCTCCACGAAGGCAGAGACAGAAAAATCTCCTCTAAGGCTGGGAACTCCCGAGACCGTGGGCCTTAAATTCCAGCCCTGAAGACACAGGGCGGCACTGGCAGAGCCTCCCAAGCTGCCAGCGTGTGGAGGTGGCGTCTCCGCTGCCGGAGGTCCCGAGGAACAGGTTAGACACGCGTCTGCCAGAGAGGCTGGGGTGGTGAGGCAGTGCCGTGGGAGCCCTTCCAGCCCCCTCCTGCCGCCGGCCAGGAACTAACCTTTGCTCCTCTTTCAGCTCCTGAAGATAAAGCCAAACGGGGAGGCACCCTACGTGGAGATGGCGTTCACAGAGCACAAGCAGTGCGAGTGCAGGTAGGGACCCCCGGGCTCGTCTTGCACCCCTGTGCCCCTCCAGCAAGCGTGACCCTGCCAGCTTGCCTTGCACGTGGGGCAAGGATGGCCCTGGGGGCACCCTGACCTGCTGGGACACCCCTCAACACACCCACCCACTATCTCTGGACATTTTTTGTCAGGGCTTATGGCTGATGTTGTGCCTCTGCAGCCCACTCCCCACGGCCGGTGGGCTGCACAGTGTTGTGCAGCCCGGGCTGGAGCTGCTGCGGCAGCCTGGCTCCGCGAGCAGGGATGTCTGTGACCCCCATCCCTGCGTCTGCCTCGGCGTGCCTGGTGTGGGCTCCTCTGGCTCTGGAGGAGCTGCCTGTGGGTAATGGAGCAGGGCTGGTGGCCCTGAGGCAGGCGTTTGGTGGTGGGACAGCACGCCCAAGGTGGTGCCTTAGCAGAGAGCTCCATGGCTTGGTGTACCTAAGCATGACCGTGGCCTGAAGGGGAAGCTGAAGGGCTGGGCCTTGGGCTTCCATTTGAGGGGGGCTGTCCAGCTGGGGCTGGGGAGCAGGGGCTTACATCCAAGCTGACAAATGAAAATTTAAAACAGGCAGTGTCAACCTGGCGTGGATATGCAGCACTGGCCTGGGATGGATGCACCAACCTGCCACAGACTCCTGGCACATCGTTAACCCCTCCAGGGTGCTCCTGTTGGCCCAGAACTGATGAGAACTCGGGCAGGGGCCTCAGCCTGGGGGCTGCGGTGCTGTGGGAGCAGGGGGTGGCTCCGGTGGGTGCTGCCCACAGCCTGTCCCTGCCACAGAGCCTCTCCAGCACCGATGGCGGGGGGTGTCCGTCCGTCCTGGCATTTGCTCTCCATCATAACCCAAGGGCAATGCAGTATTGCGAAAACTGGGGACTGAGTGTCCTGCTGGGCAGCTGTTAGACAGGATCCTTGCCTGGAAGAAAAGCCTGAGGATCCCGGGGTCGGTATTCCCCTGCAGTCGTAAGAGCGGCTGTGCCAGAGCGGACCCAAGGTCTGTCCAGCTCTGGAGCATCTGTTGGTGGATGCAGAAGGGGGAGCGGGAAAAAGCACATGTGTTACTTCCCCCTGCTCCACTTCCAGCTATTTTCCGTGAAGGGAATTTCCTGAGCCTGTTGTGGTTTTCCCACCCGGGCTAACTCCCAGGAGATCTACAAGCGCTTGTGCAGGCTGCCTTTGAGTCTGTGTAAACTTCTTGCTTTCATAGCACCTTTTGGCTTCTCCTGAAGTGGCCTTCCACACCTTTACATCGCTCCCCTTTGAAGTTTGGTGTAGGCACGGTGGATGTCCTGGCCTTGGCCCCTACAGGGGATGCTTAAGCCAAGTATGTCATGGCTGCTGTCTGAGAACCACCGCTGAGGCTTTGCAGCAAATCCCACATGTTACTCAGGCCTTTGCATCTTGTTTAACCAGCTGAGCTACGAAAGCTGTCGCTGAGAGCAGCTGAAACTGAACCTGTGCTTCCCGGCCTCATGGGCAAAATGTCACATCCCCAGGGGAGTCACCAAAGCTGACCATCCCCTGCTCCTTTGCTGGCTCTGCCTTCTCCCTGCCTACTGCAGCCAGCTCTTCATGGAGGAGTTGATAACGTGGGGAAAGGTCATATCGGGTCTGTTTTAAGCATGAGCGGTAGCTCGTGTTGTGCGCTGGGGCATCTCAAGGAACCACCTCCAGCAGCTCAACAGACAGCGTTGCCCAAGTAACCGCTTCACTTTGTCCTTTTCCCGCCCCGCAGGCCCCGCCAGGACCTGATGAGGTTGGGAAGGTAAGCGGCGTCATCGGGGGGGGGGGGCAGCTACCGGCTGGGGTTGTGGGTGTCACCTCCCACCCATCAGCCTCTCCTGTCGTGCTTTCCTTTCCAAGGAGGAGGTCCAAGGGCAGAGGTAAGAGAAGACAAGACAAGAAGAGACGTAAAGACTGTGAACTGTAAGTGAGCAGGGGCAGGTGTGGGTGGTGGCTTGGGGGCTCGTTTCTTTGGGTTGAGCAGCTTCGTTAAGCCTTTAGGATTTTACTGACGCTGTGAGCAGCGAGGGGCTTGTGCAGAGAAAGGAGGACGGAGGGGACAGTGGGTGGCTGTGGGGAAATGGGCCTTTTACTGGAGGCTCAATAGGTGCTTGGTAGCCTCCAGGCTCAGCTGCTCAAGGCTGGCCAGTCCCACCCAGGGCAGGGATGGATGGATGGAACGGGTGACTGGATGCTGTGTAGCTCTGTTGCCATCACAGCCCATGCTGGGTTCCCTGGACCCATGAATTTCCAGTTTCAACCTCATCTTTGCTGCTAGCCATGTCCTTCCTGCTGTCCTTGACTGGCTGTTATTTGGGTTACTCTGCCCTTTCCCTTCTTACATTTAGCTGACTCTCCCAAACCGCCGCAGTAACGGCACAGGCTGGACACGGACTGCGGGCGCTTTGGGGCATGGTGCCCGTAGCTGGCACTTTCCCATTTTGTCTGAACCCCGCTGCTCAGCGCTCGGCCCCATTGCCCTCACTCCTTCCCGTGAAGATGCTGCCTGCGGTCCCTACCCCTGCAGGGTGTCAGGGGGGCCGGGCACAAAGAGGGGGGGACTTGGGGCAGGGCGAGGGAGCCTGGAAGTCCAAGTGTCCCCCCCCAGTGCTGGCAGTGCTCACCCCATGCCCCCCTCTCTTCGCAGATGTGGCACACCACGCAGGTAGCCTCCGCTCTGCCCCCGGCCTCGCTCCTGCCCCCGGGGTTTGAGCTGGCTGCATCTCCCCCTGGCTTGGGGGGCTTGTGGAGCCATGGCCCACCAGGCAGCGGTGGGGAGCAGGATTCTGGCGGGGAAGAGCTGACGGGACCCTTGCTTGGCTCTGGTGGGAGCGCAGCCTGGAACAGAGGACTCTCTTGCACCGTTAGCAACAGGACAAAAGGACCCGTGATGGGGCTTGGGGCTGAGGATGAACGAGGACCTCGTGCAGCGTGCTGGTGTTTGAGGGCATCCTGGGGGCAATGAGCAGCGGAGCCGGTGGACATGCTGCTGGAGCTGGCTGGGGACAGCGTGATGGGGGGTGAGTGGAGACCGCTCCGGAGGGCGGCAGCTGCGAAATTGCTCTGTCGTGCCAGCGCCCTGCAGCTGGGGAGGAAGGAAACCTGGGACAGGCGAGGCTGCAGGGCTACGTCCCTCCCAGCCTTGGCACAGGGCAGCCCAGGAGGGTGCCAGGGGGCTTGCCTGGGAAGCTCTCCTGCTGGGGAAGGAGAGAGAATTGGGGTTGCCAGAGCTCATCGTGCACTCACAGCCACATCCCAGCCTTGCCGTGCTCAATAAAACCTGGTGGTCAGACGCTGGAGCTGGCAACACAAGCACTCCTGTCTGCTTTCCAGCAGCTGCGCCCAGGGCTCTTCCTCCTGGGCACCCACCCAGGCTGGGGGAGGACAGTCCTGTGGTGGCCTAGGGCTTGTCCCCAGCACCAGTTCCTGCAGCACCCAAGGGGCTGCCCTTGGTGTGATGCTGGAAATGAGCAACTAGCAGGTCAGGACCAAGCTGCTCCCCAGGCTGGAGGTACCCATGTGCTGGAGCTCAGGTGGGTACTAGGAGACCCCTGGGGAACTGCCCTTCTCCTCCACACCATGGTGTGTGGGCTGGTACCTCTCCCCATCCACCATCCCCATCCTGTGCTCCCCTCCATCCAAATGTCTGCCTCTCACTGTCCTGTGGCTTTCATTCTCCCCGGCTGGGGCTGATGGCAGGGCTGGAGGGGGTGCAGGCTGCCCATGGGCCTTTGCACCCACCAAAGGCTCATTCACCCAGAGTGGGGCCCTGTCTCTTACTGGGACCATCCTGGGGTGCATAGGGGGGCTGGTGGCTCTCCCTGAGGTGGCTGTGAGGTGCTGCTGTTCACTGCTTTCACCGTACAGCCAGGTCTGTGCCCATGCCCGGGGGGGGCAGCCCCATCCCCCCCCATGTCTGCAGACCTGCAGTGGTTCTCCTGGGGCTCTTCCTCTCCCCTTCCCTGCTGCAGCGGGGCTGGGGCTGGCTGCCAAATGCATCCCGTGCTGCTCTGTGCAACTGCAAGCCTGAAGGGCGAGCTGGACACCCCGGGCATGGGGTTAAAACAAAATCAAGGGTTGTACTTGAAAGCTTCAAGCGAAAGGCTGGAGGGTAAGATGTGCAAAGGCTTCAACGTTGCCATCAGATGAGGTGACCTGCTGTTTATCCTGTGCTGAGGAACAAGAGCGAAGCCTGACGTAGCAGGTGCTGGGATCCAAGGCTGCTCCTCCCCACACCTGATTGCGGCAGCCTGAAGCCAGGGCAGGCTCCCTTAGAGCCATAATGCTGGGCTGACACAGGGCCGTGGGGACAGGGCAGGTCCTGTGGCAGCGGTACCCTGGTGGGGGAAGCCAGTGATGGGTGTTCAGGTGCTGTGAACCTCCATGCTGCCACCATACAGCACTGCACAGACTGGGTGAGTTGCAGCTGGGCATATCCTCCAGAAGCTTGCTGGATCCCTTTTGGACCCCACTTCCACTTCTGGCATCCCCAATGTCCTGGGGTACACAGCCTATGTGGGTTCTGCCCCAACCATGGCCCGTGAAGCTCCTCCTTGGCTGCCTCACAGGTGAGGGGGGGCTCTCTGCTCCCCTTGCCACACTGCTCGGGGTCTGTGTGGGCCATGGGACACTCTAGCTGGGGTGGCCTGTCCTGGTCTGGGCAGGATCTCCCCATCCCCATGTGCTGCTTCAGCCTGGCTGGTTGCACTGCGAGGCTAAGAACAACTGTGTGCAGTGCTCGAGGGATGTACATGATGGTTTCTGTATTGTTTTTAACAGTAAAAATATCACCGTGGTAGTATTAAGCCTTTAAAAAGGAAGTTACACAAACCCGAGAATGTTAATTAATAAAAACAAGTTGGTCAAGAGCGGTGAGTAGGGTTAAAAACAATTCAAACCAACTCCCACCCAGCGGCTTTTCCTACCAGTTCCTGGTGTCGGGCATCACCTCTGTGGCTGCTGCTCGGCACTGAGAGTTTTCGGGCAGCTCTGCACACCGGAGCCGGTGGGGCTGGATGCCCCCATCACATGGCCATGTGTGTTGCTTCTCCCCCTCCACTGCCCGAGCCTCCTGGGTGCTGCGTGCACCCTCCTCCCCCGGCGTGGGGTGTCGGGGTGGAGGGCAAGGGCGCGGGTGCCCGGGAGAGATGTGGCTGTCCTGCTGTGACAGCGATGTGGGGAGCAGCGGGGGCAGGAGCAGGAGAAGGCACCACCAGCATGGGAGGTTTGGGAGCTGCATCTCCAGGTGTTGGGGTTCCCTCCAGCTCTTGGGGGATATTTCACTGAGGCTTCACCGGTGAGAGAAACCCAACGAGCCCTAGCAGCCCCCCAGCGCTTCCCTGGGCTGTTGCAAGCATCGTGTGCCCAGGGGAGGACTGGCTCCCGTCCCTATCCAGACAGGAGAGTCCTGGCAGTGCCCTGGCACCCTCCTCATCCCAGGGTGGTAGGGGCTTCCAGCAGGACATCTCACCCCACATGACATGACATGAGGGTCAGGCTGGGGGCCTGCTGCCCTGGGGGGGAGAGCAGGGCTCCTGGCTTGGGGCTTAGGGCCACCACCCATGCTCCTTCCCAAGGGGACCAGCTGCTGTCTGCCTGTCCCCACTCTGTGCTGCTCCCAGTTGTGCCTTTTTTGGAGGCTTACACCAGTAGCTCCTGCCAGCCCTCCCTGGCCACAGTGGATATGTCCCCTGAGCACTGTGACAATGTCAGCTGCATCTACAGACCCCCATGTCCCCCAGGCACTGCAGAGCAGGGCTGTAGGAGGGGACAGGTTCACCAGGACAGCCCCCACTCCCAAAGCCAGCGGGGGCCAGAGCAAACCCATGCTGGTCCTCCAGGGATAGACAGCAAACGTGCCCTGGTCCTGGCACTCCCAAACCCTCCATCCTTTCTTTCCCTGCCTGTGTGCCCGTTGCAGATGGCAGCTGTCTCTGGGGAGCAGCACCCCACAGGGTTATCGGTGTCCGTGCGCTCCCTCTGTCTCCCAGCCTTACGGAGCAAAGGTTTGTTTAAGAAGGATTTAGGAGCCAGAGCTGCAGCCAGGTGCTTTAGAAGGAGACTTATAGGGGAGACAAAACATAAGCTGGGCTCCAGGCTACTCTAGGAACAAAACTTCACATATTCGGGGGGAGGCACCTACAAAGGCGATGCGGAGATCAGCCCAGAGATGTAGCGCTGTGGCTGATGAGGCCCTGATGTTAAAGCTTTGCTGGCAATCTCCAGCCTCCCCAGTTCTGGGATGCCAGTGGAGCGCTGCCTCCCAGCACCTTCTCCCTGCTCACACCAGCACTGGTCTCCTGCCTGTCTCTGTTCTGATGAAGATGCGCCGAGGTCCTAACCTCTTCCTCGTGGTGTACAAGATTTTGCATCCTCAGAAAGTCAGGTGTGATCTTTCTGCTTGTTGGAGCCAGCAGTGTTTGCAGTCTCAGCGTGTTTTAAGCTTTTGCCATCTTCTCATGCATCTATTTTAGGCTGTGAGAAAAAGGGCATCTCTCACTCCCCTCCCTGTTGTCGGTGCTGGTTTCACTTTGGAAGTTCCCACTTCTTGACAAGGGCTACAGGCTCTTCAGCAGGTTATTCTAAAAACAGCCCCCCAAATTTAACATCCTCCAGGCAGCACTGGCATGGGAAACTGGAAGCCCACAATTAAGGGCTGCTGTGCCTCAGGGCTGGTACACGTCCTCTCCCTGCCCTTGCCAGGCTTTTCCTTCCAGTTCTTGGGGCACTTCTTGCCAATGCCTTTGGCTCACTCTCTTCTGTGCTGCCCCTTGTCCCCTCTGCCTTGCTGGCCCTGCAGCGTGGCTGCTCGGGGACTGCCCAAAGCCAGCGCTGCTCAGCTCTGCAAAGCACCACTGGGGGGTCCCAAGAGGATGTTAACACCCCATCATCTGTCTCCTCCCATCCCATCCAGAGGGGACACAGCTTTATCTGTGTGAAGCAATACAGTGCTTTAAATACAGTCCTGATGTGACTTTGGGTAATGGCTGCTCTGTCTCTGTTGAGAGCTAAAGGTGTTGGGCAATGAGCTCACCGCAATTTTGCTCCCCTCCCAGCCACTCCTCTTCACACATCTCTCTACCACCCCCACCCCCCCACCCTCCCCCCGATATCCAAATCCCTCTACAGGTACCTTACATGGTGGGTTGCAGTTTACCTGTGCCCCCTGTGCACTCCTGGCCCACACAGATCTGCTGAAATCAGGCAGGTGAGCCATGTCAGCAGCATCCCTGCTCTCATCCCGGGTCCTGCTTCACCTCTTGCCAGCTTGGACTTTTCTCTTGAAGGAGGAGCCCCTGGGCTCTGGTGAGAATTAAAAGGCCCCAGAGACTGGGGGGTATAAACAGGCTGGGCAGAAAAAATTTATCTCTGTTAGGTAGAGACAGCTGGGAAGAAGGAACACAGAAGTGTTTTGAGAAGAAACCAAAGAATCAAGCACGCGGATCGCCTTTGGGCAGCAGGTTGTCTTACAAAGCAGAGCCCTTTACATCCTCCAGCCCTGCCCTCTGAGGCACAGTATTAGCCTTTCGCACCGCCAAGCCAACGGTCTTTGCAAGAAAGTGAGTGTTTGGTTGTTCAGCGCTGAGCTGTGCCGCGGGCACCGGCTTCACTTCTGCTGTTTGCTGGCCAGGGGAGCCAAGCCGGGGATGTCCCCTGCCATCAGCGTGCGCAGGGCATGGAGCGATGGCTCAGCCACAAATGGGTGCGCCTTGGGCACCCTGGCCTGGTTCTGCAGCCTGCGCTCCGCTCCGGGCTCAGGTGCCACCTGCTCGCTCCCTGGGAAGGGCTGGGGCCAGCCCATGGCAAGTCGTGGCTCCAGCAGGGGCTGAGCACTGTCACCATCCAGGCTGGGGTGGCTGCAGCAGCAGGGCGCGGGGCCAGCCCCCGTCACGCTGAAACTGCCTTTCAGAAACGGTTCCTGTTGCAACGGGACTTGCCCATTGCTCGGGAAGGGACGGACAAAGATGCAGGTGCCTCCTTCTTCCCAACCAGTCTCAGCACAATCTTTCTTAGGGCACCGCTGGGATTTCATTCCAGCTTCCCGCCCTTCGCAGGTCCCCTGCCACCGCCCCAGCGAGGTGGTTATTTGGACCCGGACCCAGTGATCTGGACCCGGACCCAGTGATCCTGTGGATTGGATGGACGTAACAAACCAAGTGGCCCGAGCCTGACTGAGCACTCCTGATTCAGCACGTCTCCTGTCTCCTTCGCTGATTACTGCCGTGATCCAGCAGACCTGGCCTTCCAAGAAAAAGCCAGACCCAGAACGCACGCTTCTAGGTTGAGCCAGACACTGGTATTTCCCACGTATAAGGCACTTGGTATCTAACCCCAAGCCTGGGATCTCGGCTGTGCTGGCGTTTCGCTGTCACGGCACTACCCAAACTATCACGCTGCAACAAGGTCTTTTACCATCTCATCCCAGCATCCTCT
>JAVJGJ010000060.1:64205882-64229356 GCA_035590215.1 Microhierax caerulescens | reverse complement strand
CTCCATCTTCCTCCACCTGGAGCACGTGCAGGGTGAGTGGAGATGGCATTGCCTCCTGTCTGTGGAGTGTCCTGCTCCTGCCCAGTGCTAGGTTGCAGGGAGTCCAAGTCTATCATGCTGTAATGCCCATCTGCCTGTACCTCCTCAGAGCCTCCCCAAATCCCACGTTGAGACCCGTGAGCGACAGACCATCATCCCTCATGGGGTCCCCTTCATGGTCAAGCTGTTGTGCTACTATGTGAGTGAGGACTCCATCTTCCTCCACCTGGAGCACGTGCAGGGTGAGTGGAGATGGCATTGCCTCCTGTCTGTGGAGTGTCCTGCTCTTGTCCCCAACCTCCCTTTCTTTGTAATCTCAAATATGTTTCTCCTGCTGCTTTGGAACTGCACTTTTTATGGTGACAGCTGTCACACATGCTGTCTTCATGGAAGGGTGGTGGGTACCAGGGCTGGGGGACTTTGTAGAAGGAGCTGCTCAGCTGTACTGGGGATTCTGGAGGTCTGGTAAGAGCTGACTGGGGAAGTAACTTAGAAATGGGCCTGCAGAAACCTACAAGGGGAGAGAGGTTGTGGGTGTGTTTTATATGGAAACTATCCTTAGCGACTAGAGTCTCATGGGAAGAAATGTCATGCCTTGATGTAAAGAAGTTGGTGTGGCCCAGCGTCTTGAAAAGAAAACCCCCTTCATTTTACTGACATTGTTTGACCATGACAAGAAGGTGATGGAGAAGAAGGACCAAGTGAAGCAGTTCACCTGGATGTTGTAGAACAAAACAGTCTCTTGACAAGACCTTTGTAAAGCTTTTTTTGTTTACAAAAGAACAGGTTGCACTGGGTACTGAGACCAGACCGAAGAGAGGAGATGGAGAATTGGGGCGTAAAGGGCAGGGAGCACATTGGGGTTCGGGTACAGGGAGGCAAACTTGAAGCTTGTCCCAGATCCTGGTGAAGAAGTGTGACAAGGTGGAGGCTTCGCCTAAGGAGCTTCTTTGCTGGTTGAGTGGATGTGTAGGGAGCTGCAGCTGGAGTCCAGCAATGGCAAATGAAGGCTGATGTGTGTTGAGCCTCAACCCCCTTGTGTGTTGCTGTAGGGTGAATTTGCAGAAAGCAGGGAGCAGCTGAACGTAGCGAGGCTGGGAAACCCTGGCGGCGTGCTGTGGGCTCCAGGGCTCGCCGCTCTGGCTCGTCGCTGACCCGTGGGCTCTGTGCCGTGCTGTGGGGGCTCTGTGGCATCTCGGAGGGAAGGCTTTCAGGGGGAAGTGGGGGTGGGATCAGGGGTCTGTGTGAAGATGTGGCTCGCCACTTCGTGACATAGAAGTGGCAGAGCTGAGATCAAGACAACTGCAGAATGGGGAACAGGGCTCCTAAAGGAGGGTGGAATGAGCCTTTGGTGTGCCAGGTCCCGGGGAGGTGTGGTGTTGAGCATGGGTGTGCTTGCAGGGCTGGGGAGCATTCTGCATGGACTTGAGCTTTGCTGCAGGGGACATTAACGATGCTCGGTCACGTCCCCAGCGTGTCAGCCTTGGCCTGTGCCTAAATGGGCTGTGTGCGCAGCGGGGAACCAGGGATGCTTTCTACCCCATCACTTGTTCTCTGCTTTCCAGGGGAGACGCTGTGGTCTCACCTCCGCTCCAAGTACTGTGTCCAGCAGGGCTCTGCTGATTCCAACACCGTTCAAGCCCTGAGGGACCGTGGCGGAGAGGACGGCGTGGGAAGCTCCCAGGGCAGCAGCCAAGTCTCCTCCGTCTTCTCTGCTTGGACAGGCAATGGCCTCCCAGGCTCTGCAACTCACCGAGTACTGGGAAACACCGATGCCTCACCCCCTCAGGAGCAGTCCCCCAACCCCACGGACCCCGGCTTGGGGAACCACTGCCAGCTTCACCTGGCTCCTGCCAGCAGCGTAAGGGCTGCACCCGGAGGGCAGGATCTGTGTGTGACACAGGCTGTGTCTGGCATCAAGGACCATGTTCCAGCAGCATCGGCCAAAGCTCCTGGCCACCCTACCAGCCAGGGCTTGGTCGTCTACCCCTGGGATGCTCTAACCGGTGGTGTGGGCTGCATATCGGCGAGAGCAGCCCCCCAGCAAGACCCCAGGCTTCCCCAGGCCCCTGCCCCTCTACCAAAGACTGTGAGAGGAGGGGGCCAGCCAGGGGCAGGGGAGCCGCCGCCTCAGCAAGTGTCTGAGGTCCCCTGGGCTCGGCCCTTCCTGACCTCAGGTCAGAGACAGCTTCGTGCAGGAGTTGCCCCATCCAGCTCTGCCAAGCCCGGTGGGCCTGACCCAGACGCACGGGAGCCCTCGGGGGGAGCGAGGCTGACCTGTGGCCGGCTCAGCGAGCAGCCACCATCAGGACAGCGCAGGGCTTTGGCTTCCCAGGAGCACGGCCAGAGAGCGTGGGCTGTGAAAGAAGAGCAGGTGCAGCTGTGGGCAGCAGAAATCCTCCTGGCCTTAGAGGGACTTCACCAACAGGGTGTCTTGTGCCGGGACCTCAACCCCAGGAACCTGTTGCTTGATGCAGCTGGTAGGTAGCAGCCCCAGGATGCTGCCCCGAGGAGGAGGAGGTTGGCCTCTTGGTTGGGAGACTGCCATTTGCCCCATTTCCAGGAGACAAGGACTTTCTAGAGTTTGCTTTGGGGGAGGGTGGGAGTCTGGCAGGGTTTGGATGTTGCTGATCCTGGAAGTGCAGTCTCAGCTGGGATTTCCAAGTGGTATTGCAAGAGATGGCTCTGCAGTGGGACAGTCAGGGGCTGTAGCCACAGGAATGCATTGCCCCTGTTCCCCCGCAGGGGCTGTCTGCCTGGGAAATCCCAGCATGGGGAAGCTGAGACCAGCTGAACTGTGCCTGAGGTTAGTGGGACTGCAGTTTTCCTCTGCTTGTAGTTACTGCCTGCTGGGGGATTCTGGAGCCGTCCCATCCCTCAAAGCCATGGCTACTGCTGTCAGTGCAAGCTGAATGCAAGTCTCTGCTCAGCTGGCAACATCTGGGTACCCCTGGAGAGGTACAAATTGCTTAGGAAAAGAAAAATGCAGAGAGCTTTGCAATGGGAAAGCTAACCTTCCTCCCTTTAAAAACTGCTTCTTACCTCACTACAGCTTGCACTGAGGTCTGTGAGCTCGGAGCCCACCTGACCAGTCTCGCCAGTTGCGAGTGGCCTGCTGGGCATCTCTGGCAAGCACTGGGAGGCTGGGGGATGCGCAGTGCCTCTGTGTTCAGGGCATGGCAGGGGCCCAGTGCCCTGGCTGTTGCCATTGCAGGGATGTGGCTTGGCTTTGTGCTGCAATCAAAGTCCCTAGCTTTGTCCTAACCTCCCTGTTTTTGGCTCTGGTGCTGCTCTGCAGGTCATGTCCGTCTCACCTTCTTTGGCCAGTGGGCAGAGGTGGAGCCCCAATACTGCAGCCAGGCACGGGAAGAGCTGTACAGTGCCCCAGGTAAGGGATGCGTCCCCTGCCTTCTCCTGCCCTCTGCCCAGTGCCACCGACTGGGGAAGAGGGGGCTTCTGCAGGCAGCCAGATAGGCCCAGCACAGTACAGCTACTGGTGCTCCCTGCCTGCCACTCTCATACCTCTCTGGCTCTTTCTGCAGAAGTGGGGGGGATCGCAGAACCCACCGAAGCAGCTGACTGCTGGAGCTTTGGCTCGCTCTTGTATGAGTTGCTGACAGGAGTGGTAAGAGGCAGGGGAGCTGTGCAAGGAGGGGGAAGGTAGAGGTGATGCTGTGGCGTGAGGGCTCTCTGCCATGCTGGGGCTGGGACGGTGCCTTGCCTTGCTGGCACCTCGGTGCTGTGCCAGGTTGCTTCAGGCATGTGATTCCCAGTGCCTGTGCACGGCTTCTGGGTCTTCAGTGCCCCAGGTTTTAAATCCTGCTGTACAGGGCTGGGGTTGTGTGGCAACGATGGCTCAGCAGGGAGCTCCTACCCTTCTCAGTTCCTCCACTCACCATCACCTTCTACCTCCTGCAGCCACTGTCCCTAAACCACCCTTCAGGGATTCAACCTCACACCCAGCTGCATCTGCCAGAAGGGCTCAGCCTGGCTGCCACATCGCTGCTCACCGAGGTGAGGGAGGACAGGGCTAGGTATGGGGAGAAGCAGGGTCCAGCCCGGGTAGCTTTTCCAGCATCCCCATCCCGCTGTCATGTCCCCTTTCTCCACAGCTCCTGCAGTACAACCCAAAGTGGCGTCTGGGCTCTGGAGGAGGTGGCATGGCGAAGCTGAAGTCCCACTCCTTCTTCAGCACCGTCCCGTGGAACAAGCTGGTGGGCTAGGCAGGCTGTCCTCCCTGCAGGGAGCTGGGCACAGAGCCACTGTCCTGGCACGAGTGACCCCGGGTGGCACTGGCAGCTCTGCCTGCTGGGGGAGGTTTGCCTGCAAGGGCTGTCCTGGCATGGGGTACGCAGGAGGTTTTGCAGCCTTGCGTGTTCTTCTGTCTCTGCTTGTGTTTGTTGGTGCCTCGAAGAGGAGGCTGCAGTCTGGGCCAGGCTGTCTTCTCCTCTAGGGTCCTCCCTGGTGGAAAAGGGAAGCCAGGTGCCCACCCCTGGGGTGAGGCTATGCTCCCCTTCTGGGCCACCCCTTGCTCAGTTTAGCGTCTCGCCTGGGGACTCCCTCCCTATGGTTTTTATCTCTGCTGCTACCACAGTGACCCTCTCCCGTTATTTTTGTGTGGCTTCCAAGTGCATCTCCTCCGGGCCCCACCGGCTGGTGCCCAAGCCCGGGGTCCGTGCCCATCCCTGACTGCATGTGTGTGTGGGTAACGCCTGATGCAGGGGTGAGACGGGAGGGAGCCCTCTGCTCTTCTCCCCTCAGCCCTCTGAAATAAAATAAACCGCTCGTTATTGCTTGCAGAAGCGTCCTTTTGTATCTGAGCCAGAGCAGCCAGGCCTGGACCGAGTGTGCTGAGTGAGGGAGAGCCCCAGACCTGCCAGGGAGCCCTGGGAGGGCATCACCCACCGGCTGTCAGCACCCTGCAGCCAAAACCCAGAAGGTGGCACGGAGCTGCCTGCCCCACAGGTTCCTGGGGCTGCGTGGCCATGTGGCTGCAGATCAGAGTTGGGAAAAACTCCCAGAGTACCTGCGGTTTCTTCCAGCCCTGATTTTTGTTGTTGTCACCTGTTGTGGCCCCAACCTGCCATGCCTGGGTGCTCCTTTCTGCCGCAGGATGGCAGCCCCGCTGCCCTCGCCGCTGTGCTTTGAGCACAGTTGTCCCTGGTAGATCAGACAGCAAGGGGTTAACGGGATGAACGCTGAGAGCCAGCACAGATGGAAGAAGGGTAAGAGTAAATACAAACCAGGATGGAAGAAAAACAAGCGCGGAACAAAAGGCGTCTGCCAACAGCCCAAAGCAGCAGCTGCTGTGCTCATTTGTGCAAGTCAAAGCCACACGCTGAAGGATGAGCTAGCAATGGCAGCAGTGGCGTTTTAGCATCCTCCCGTGCTCCCAGCACTCCCTCATCCCCAACGCTAAGGAATTACTGGCACCAGTGAAACTTGCCTGTGGCTAGCTGGTTCAAGCTCCTGCTTGCCACCGGCCGTTAACACCCTGAGTGCTCCTTGCTGAGGCCGAGCGCTCGTCCAGCAGATGGAAGCAAAGCCTGGGAGAAACTCCTCTCCCACGCAGCAGAGGTACCTGAAAGGCTGTGCGGGAGCAAGGGGGCTAAGCAGGGAGCGGACCGCTAATGCCACCAAAGCCTGGCACTTGTCCTCTCCAGGGCAGCCCTTCCTGGCTGCACCCATAGCCACCAGCCTCCTAGTCCTGTGTGATTCAGGGGAGGCTCAGCAGGACCCACCCTGTGGCCAAAGCCACAGCATGACAGTGCCATGGGTGTCACCCAGAAGGGTCAGAAGGCAGCTTTAAGCACAGCAGCTGCACGGCCCTCCTAAAGCAAGCCCCAGCAGGGCAGATTAAATAAAGCGGTTTGCTAAGCTGCATCATTTTAAGAGCTTGGCTGTACATTCCCAGTTCGGAGTCCCCATTTATTGCAGCCTCTGACAGAGTATGGCCATCGCCCTCCCCCAGGCTCACGTACAAAGCCCAGGTGGGCCCCCTGTATCCTAAACCAGCCCAGAGCGCTGGGTGCTAGCGGCATTTTCTAATTGGAACTTTCTCTTTCACTGTATTTCTGCAAGAGCGGCTACTCTTTGCCCTTCCTATACGGCAAGGGAAGGGGTTTTTCCTCTCTTCTTCACCTTCTACCTCAACCAGGGGCAGCCAGAAGCAAGCTGACTCCACACACCAGTTTGTCCAGAGCTGCCAGGAAGATGCAGGAACCAGCACTAGGAACTGCTCTCACCAGCGTGCAAGCTGTAAGTGAAACAGTTTTCTGTTACAAGGGGCTGCTTTCTTCACTCATAGCCGGGAAGGACAAACCATTCTCTGAAGTTGGTGTCAGAGCTGGAAAACCCCTGCCATGATCCAGGAACAATTTCATATTGTTCCAACCCAGACAGCTCCCCGGGGAAACGCTCTCGGCACCACAGCCAGCTTTCACTTGACACTCCTTTGACCTTGCCTCCTTTCTCCCTCTGCAACCCCCAAGGGCCTTTTTCCCCACGTGCCTGGTTTACAACTCCCCCCTGTTCTATCACCAGGGACAAACCAACCCGGCTCCACACCTGTACTGGAACAGCCTGTCCCAAGTGCCCCTCTTGGCCATCATGCCACTTACCACACGCTGGGACTTCCTCACCATCTGCAACACTTCTCTTGCTAGACCGAGAAACAGACCATTTCCAGCCCCAAAAACCTCATCTTTGCTGGGAACAGCCAGTTCTGTGCCAAAGAGGGTTTGAGGACAGTAGTTCACGGCCAGAGAAGCCGCAATTTAGACCCACCTGTGATGGGCCCAGCCCCCGTTTCCTCTTTTCTCTCACCACCAGAAAGACAGGCTTCTTACACTACACTTAGGGATGCTGCTGCTGCCAGAGCCCTTGTCCAGGAGCTGCTGCTTGCCCCCTCAAACACACCCCCACCTCGCAGTTGTTGCCCATTTTTATTTCATTTAAAATCCGCTGTGTTAAATACTTTAGTTACAAGTTCTGTGTAGAGGGTAAGAGTAATAGAGTCTGCAGGCACTAGCAACCCCCTCACTCCCCAATACATGTGTGCGCTATCAGATTAAGGACTGCCCCCCTCCCCCCAAAACCAGCAGCCTTGGGCTGGGATATACATTAAAGACCTGGCCCTCCCCAGCTGTCTCTCCGCTGGTAGCAGGCCAAGCCCTCGCACGCAGGAAGCCAGCAGTCGGATCCACCATCAGTGAGCTGTGATTCAAGGACAGCTGCTGGGGGCTGGTTCTTGCCCCCCCGTGTCAGGCATGTAATGGTGAACAGGGTTGTTCCCCCAGGAACAGTGCTACCTCCACAGAGGTCACACGCTCTGCCCACGCGGACACGAACATTCATGCCGCAGTGACCAGGCTGGAAAGACAATCATCTCCAAGGGAAAGCAGGGGAGCTTGCCACTGCTGCATTCCTGTCTGTGGAGGGAGTGTAACTAGGGCACTGCTAGAGGCATGACACCTACCTCAAGCCCTGCTCCGATCAAAATCTCTGCTGCAAGCGGCCTGGGGGGTCCCCCAGACTGCCCTTGCAAAACAGACGAGTGTGAACTATTTTTGAGCAAAACAGGGACAGAACAGTAGCCTTTCCTCTCCTCTCCCTCCCAGGAACCTCAGTGCAAGGAAATAAAGCTGAACCCGCCTTGGAGCGGCAGGGAAGGGTACCCTAGCCCAGCAGCAGCAAGCAGTTTCCAGTGGTATAGGACAAGCTAGAGGTGAGAGTTTGGTGCTGTGAGGGAGAGGATGCCGTACAGACAGCTCTGGAAAGGCAGTGCCGTTCAGCAGTTGGCCCACTGCATAGCAATCCTCGTGAGACACTGAACCTTCGTGAGAAACTGAACCTTCGTTAAACAAAATAGGAAAGGAGGTAGGAGCTGTCCCCACAATTCCCTCTGGGACAGCTCTAGTCACAGCGGAGGGAGACTGGAATGACCCCTGCCAGTTCCTGAATGCCCTGCATTGCCCCTGCTGGTGCTGCGGCCCTGCCCTGGGTGGGTGGTGTGGGGGTGCGGCTGCTCTACAGGTCGAGCAGCAGCACGCGGGGATCCTCCACCGCTGCCTTGATCTTGCGCAGGAAAGTCACTGCCTCTCTGCCGTCAATCAGCCGGTGATCGTATGTCAGTGCCACAAACATCATGGGCCGCACCTCGATCTGAAGAGGAGCAGTAAGACCGGCATTAGTGAGCTCAGCTCTACTGCCTGCGTGACACCCTCCTGTGAAACTGAGGAAGACCCCGTCTTCTTCCTATCCTGAATCCAGGGCTCAGGCCCTCCTCGACGTCCTGCCTGGCAGGATTACCTGCCCACTCACTCACTCAGGCACTGATCACCACACGAGACTAGGTCCCTTTCTGGAGCCGTTCTCTATCACAAAGGCTACAGCCCCCTCCTCCTCCCCACACCTAAGCAGGTTATCCAGTTCTCCCCCTCACAAATAGGACAAGACCCCCTGCACACCTCAGGGAAGTACCGGTGCCAGAAAAGCTGCCTTACACCCATTAGTCTCTGCTCCCCCTTCACAGTAAAGCCTTTCAGAAGTTGACACCAACTCTCTAGAAAAAGCTTTTGGGCTGTGGGTCCTCACTCCACCGAGCCCTCCCCTCTGTTCACCGAAACCTGCTGCGCAGCTCCACCTACCTTGCCCCCAACAGCCACAGGCCTGTCGAAGATGGCATGCATGCCTAAGATGGCAGACTGCGGAGGGTTAATGATAGGTGTCCCAAAGAGTGACCCAAAAACTCCTCCATTGCTGATTGTGAAAGTGCCACCATCCATGTCTTCAATGGCCAGTTCATTCTTCCGTGCCTAGAAGAAAAAGTATGGTCTCAGAAAGCCCCACAGATCACAGAAGGCAAAGGACAAGTGTCTGGACATTCAGCCTCTCCAGGAATAAACGTTAATGGTAGGAGCTTCACTTTACTGATCTGTTCAGCTGAAAACCAGCACAAATTACTTGCAAATGCACCCTGTCTTTAGATCTGAACATTTACTGGCATTGGGGAAGGATTCTCTTGCCTTCACTTTCAACTCCTGCTTTTGTAGGAGCCAGACACAGGGAATTCTACCCCAGGGCAGCTCAGCCTTGGCCTCTAAAGACAACGGGGAAGACACACCATGTCACTAATGCATAGTTTTTAGTCTTCTGGAAGGGCAACAAGTAGACAGGCCTGTCCTGTAAGGCATGAGCAGAGCCGCAGATGTAACTGGATCACTCCCCACAGCATGACTCAAGTGTGTTAGAGGTCAGAGATTATGACACAGAGGGATTGAATCAATTTGTGCCTGTCCAGCACCCCCAATTCTTCCCATTCCTCCCAACCTTTTCCAGAAAAACCTCCAACTTTCCTTACCTTCTCCCCCAACTCATAGATGGCACGTTCTATGTCAGCAAAGTTCATGTTTTCTACATTCCTAACGACAGGGACCACAAGACCCTAGGGAGAAGCAAAACGCATGATCAGCAAACTCACTGCAGTGACACACAGGTACCTGTTACGGGGCAGGAGCCTGGCCTCAGCCCAGCAGAGTTCCTGCTGTCTCAGCACACAGCAGGTGGTTGGCAGAGCTGCCTCACACCCTGGCAGCCTGCCAGGAAATCTGCCACGACACGCACCAAGGGCCGACACGGTAAATGAGACATCATCTCTGCCTTTGTAAGCCCGTCTCATAAAATAAACGTGGTCTGGATGCAGCTCCACATCCATAAAGGCAGGTGAGACACTGGGCAGAGTTCAGCTGCCACCTCTTTCTCTGCAAGAATAGCGGAGTCTCTTTATGCTGGACCTCTCCTAGACTTTGGGAGCAGTGTCAGAACCTCAGTCGTGGCCAAACCTCTGCCTCACAACAGACTCAACTAATTCAACAGCTGTATCTCCATCCCATACCCTCCCTGGACAGGAACATCTCTTTGAAGCAGCAGTGTCATTTACAGAAATGGTGGAAGAGCACAGCAGGGTTAGCCAAAGGACAGGACATGCAAAGCTTTTACTGTCTATGCCAGGGGTCCTCAAACCTTTTAAACAGGGGGCCAGCGCGCAGATTAAGTGGCAGGCAGTCATCTGCGGCTGCTTGGTTTTCCCCCCCAACCCCTGGCAGGGGGGGGCAGGGGGGTGTCTGTAAATACCAGGGGGCCAGATTGAGGACCCTGGGGGGCTGTAACCGGCCCACGGGCTGTAGTTTGAGGACCCCTGGTCTATGCCATGCACTCATGGGTGCACAAAAAAAAGGGTTTCTTTAACTTGGCCCTACTCATTAACCACTGAGATCTATAACAACCTTGTTACTCTATCTCCTAGTACAGTGGCAGAATATTTTTGGTCCTCCATCTTCTCCCAAAACCCATCTCAGCAGTCCACAATGTGTAAGATGTCTCATTTATAAGCTCAGTCTCATCAGTTAAGTTTCTGCTGCAGTGGAGCTCAAAGCTGAGTTGGCTCCAAGTATATGACCATATGACCATGTCAGACCTGAGGAAGCATGCCCAAAGCATCCAAGGTACCTACCCGGGGAGTTGCTACAGCGACACTGATGTCCACATAGTCCCTGTACACAATCTCTTTGGTCGTGTCATCAATCACTAGGAGAAAAAAAAAAAGCTGTTACACATGCAGTACCCAAGATCAAGGGCTCGACAGGCCAGAAGTAGCCACCAAATCGTAACAACTTGCTCATCTCTAGCTTAAACATAACTCCTGAGAAAAACGAGCCCTCGCTGCCCCTGTGGGAGAAACATCAGCATAGACAGAAAGGAAACACAGTCCAGATAGGTCAGTTCCCTTCACACATCCTCTTGGTTACCCTCCTCTTCTGGGTTTGAGCAAGCACCTCTGACAGCCCCAGGAACTGCACTGCACCTACAGCAGCTACCACCACAGCAGCCAGCAGGCTCTGCGTTCTGCAGGCTGCGTACACATGGCCCCAGCCCCGCTCCTGGCAAGCCCTTCGTAACAGAGCCCCTCTTGGCAAGCTGTCCTCTACCTACATAAGTGGCATTAGCAAAATCAGCTGCAGCACACAGGACTGTCCTCCTTTTTCCTGTGTATTTGACTTGCTTATCCAAAGTATTAGCCCCACCATTGACCTAGCAACCTGCTTTTCCCCACTCTGCCGTGTTCACTGGTGAGACTCACCAGCAAGGGTCACCACTCACCTGCATTCACAACAGGCTGGTCCTGCAGAGCAAAAGCTGCAGCTTTCACAAAAGCTGACATGAAACCCAGCTTCAGGTTGTGCTTTTTCAAGAAGGTATCCTTGTGTACAGCTCTCATCTCCCGGATGTTGCTGCAAAACACGACAACGCTGGTCAGCAGGGGGTCCAAGAAAACACCGTTCCCTCACTCTAGAACAGATTTCAACACCAGCCCCAAGGATTGCAAACCAAGCGCCAAACACCTGGTCTGCTGAAAAATCCTTCAAATGTCACACATGAGGTGGGCTGAAGGTGGCTGTAAGGCCCCTGCCAAAGGATCTAACAGGAACTGGTCCTGGACCACAAACTCAACAGAGCAGGGTTAACCCACACGGCCCACACTGCCAGGCACAAAAGCAAGATGGTGCATGGTGTATTTCCTGCTTCATCTTGACATTGCCACTGATTCTCTGGGGACGCCAATGCTGACACCAGTGTGGCACCACAGAGAGCAACTGCAGGTGTGCCTGGGCCAACCCCAGATGGGTGAAAAAGCAGGAAATGCCAAGAGCAGAAAAGATGCACATGGTGATCTGAGGGAAAAGACTTCAATCATCATGCAAGTCCAGCACCAGCCACCACAACGATGCCTCAGTACTTAATTCACTGGCTTTGGGAGTTGAGTGAATATGGGAGAAATTTTCCCAGATGCTATGGCAGCGAGTGCCAGCCCACCTATAGCCCCCATCCAGATTAATCATGTTTCCCCACTGCTTCTATTTATCAGAACTTAGGCCATTTACAAAGTCACCCAAGCTGTGGCTACAAGCTCTGCCTATACCAGGTTAATACCAGATGCTGTAGAACTGCATGGTCCATCCCTGCCCCCTCCAGGGACCTTAAGTCTTTGAAGAGAGAGCTTCAGCATGGGGCAGGTTCTCCATGGTTTAGAGTGTTTGTTTTCCCGTGATTAACCTTGTTTAGGGCTAGGATTACTGCCCAAAGACATTAGTGCCTCCCAAGACACAAGGACTGCAGCAATAAGGATGAGGTTTGCGATGAAACCGGCTCATTATGGCTTCCTCCTTTCAGACGCTGACCCCCGTGGGAAGCAGGAGGCCCCAGCACAGGTCCTCAAGAGTCAACCTCACAGCAATCAATCCAAACCAGATTACCAGATGCAATGAGAGCCCGAGGCCAGCGTAAAGCGACACCTCAATGAGCCTCTGAGAGGAGATAAAACTGCAGCACTTCCCCTCCAATCAAGACTATTTTGCCAGCCTTATTGTTCTGAGACCCAAATATTTACATGTTTTGTCTTAAGGAGCAGAATAGGATTTCACAAAGCAATTTGATTTGGGCACAATTTCCCCTTAATGCACTGTAACATAAGCTGCCCACCCTCCAAAGCCATTAGTGCGTTCAGTCCATGCAAGCACTTGAGTCAGAAGACCCCCACCTGCCCGAAGGGGGATGCGGAAGGATGCTAGTCCGTCTCTGGAAATCTGCACCATCCCACAGCAAATGCCTCAGACCTATGTAAAACTCACCTGAAAGGCTGATGAGCCCTGGGGAACCACCTCACTGGAAGCTAAATATGCCCACCTCCAAAAGCAGTAACTTGGTGGGGTGGCAGAAAGCAGGTGTCTTCTAATAGCCACTCTACAAGTGATACCAGTCACACCTGGTCTTCTGCTCAACACCTATCAGTCCTCAACCAAGAACCACACAGATGATGAACCAGACTGTCCCTTTTACAAGCAGCAGATGATTCCCAAGGAATGACAGGCCATTAGGAAGTTATGCACCCCTCATACTGCAACACCAGCATGGCCCTGATGAAGCTGCACAGACAGTGGTATACACCTAAGAAAGAGGTCCTGAAAGATATGTTTGCCAATCTCTCTAAAAAGAATCAGCAAGGTCTTCACTGCTATTTCAAGATGACTGTCTGCATCTATTTCTACTCATAAAAGGGAAAAGAGGTCTGGTCCTTACCTCATATCGATCTCGTTGAAAGTGGTCAGCATGGCACAAGTATTCTGAGCCTCTTTCAGCCGCTGAGCAATACGCTGACGCATCCTATTCATTTTCACCTGAAAATTAAAAAGATATAATCAGAAGCTGCCTCAAGCTCATTCAAGGGGCAAAACAAACAAAAAGCTCAAAAGGCCCTTCTTCTTGCTGTCTGGCTGACCAGTAAGATGCCTAGGGCCAAGGTTTTCACTCATCTCTGAGGAGCATGACAGGCTGAGGAGTTGATATCACTACAGAGCTTCCCAGCTCAACACCCAGTTCACCTGAAAAGCAGTGCTGAAACGTATCACAGTATGACTACTTCCAACCTATGTGTTTCTCAAGACCTCCAAACACATGTAGGTTCCCAGCATGAGGCTAACAGATTGCTAAGAAAGCAGCTGCTCAACCGTGTTCTCTTATGAATGCACAAGGCAGCTGCAGCAGCCTCAGCCCTTTGTTGAGGGCTTGTGGACCAACCAAGATCACACTGAGCTTCTGTGCTCAGTCAGGAGAGCTCAAGACAAGACTTTTGCTTCAAGAAGACCTGTGTCAGATTGGACCTGACTCTTCCTCCACCCCCTAAACGTGTGCCGTCAAGCAGAGAATATCCCCATCTGTCACAGCCCTGCTGAGCTGGATGCGAACAGGTAGGTGCAGACAGAGCCAGAAAATGCCAGAACAGATTGTCACTCAGCAACAGAAGCACTGGCAATGCCCCTATTCCCACAGCTTACCCTATGCTCTGATCTGGCACCTTTGCTGGGCACTGTCTCCCCAGGAGGGGCTGCCGCTGGGGCTGCAGCTGGCTTCACCGCAGACACTGAGGGTAAAGAACACATCAGTCAGAAAGGGAAGCCAGGTCTCGATCGCGATGCCCTGAGTTAGAAAGCCCGTTTGAGCTCCTTGCTCAAGTAACACAGCGTGGAAGCAGCCTTGAACTGGGCTAGGCAGGTTCCAGGCACAGCTGAGCTCGCCAGTCTGGAGCATGCAGGGCAATAATGTGGGGAGGCCTTCACCATACACACCAAACTGTTTGCCGTCTTTAACCTTACACACTCTCCACAAGGAAGAGAGGCTTGAAAATAAGAGAAAATGGCTGTTGCCTCACCTGGTTTGCTGTCAATGGGCTGAGCTGACACAGGTGGCACTGGTGGCATTGTAGTGGGAATTGGTGCTGCAGCAGGGGGAGGGGCAGCCGCAGCTACAGGCTCAGGGGCTGCAGGAGGAGGAGGAGGGGCTGCTGCTGGTTTGGCCTTGGCAGGAGCAGCTGAAAGACAAGGAAGAACCACGGTAAGTTAACCCCCCAGCAGAGCTCCTTTATATTCTTGGCACTACTGAACTGATAGGAGCCACCACAAGAAGATCCTATGGTGAAAGTGTTTTACTCATCAACACTTCAACCTCCTCATTGGTAGGAAACTGGATGCTAATGAGAAGAGGGCAGGGAAGAGAGCTCTATCAGGGGAATTCTCAATTAATTTTAGCTTAGAGCTGCAGTCTCCTCCAGAGCGAGCAAAAGGAAAGATCCCCCCTTTTCTAATGGAGATGGAGGAAGCATCGAAGCCCTCTCAGGATCCCTCTAAATGCCTTGCTTCTATCTTCAGAAAAAGATCAATGGAAACAGGAAGGCTCGTGCAAGTTATACATGCTTGGCTCACCTCCAGTTTTCCTGAGTTTGAACAGAGGTGTCCCCCCTTCCACTTTGCCACCATCAGGTACCAGAAGGGCTTCAATCACACCAGCTGCTGGGGCTGGAACTTGCACTGATGTCTGCAAAAAGGAAAATCAGTGAAAAACTTCCCCAACAAGCGCCCAAGAGAAGATGCCAATATGCAGATACACATTGTCATTTGGCACAGACAGTGGCTCTGTCTCGCACCATTGGCACCAGTGTTCACATCCTCCACCAGGATTTTGTGCCAATACTTAGAAGTTTTAGGAGATGCTGGCAGTGTAACTTATAGCCTGACCTTCCTGCTCCAGGGTACAATCAAGAATTGACCCACTGCCAGCACCTTCCTGACAGCAACACCAGAAGCATAACTTGGTGGGGAATTTTAGGAAGAACTTCGAAGCTTAAGAGTCCTTTAAGGAGTGAGTAAATGTAAAGGCTAAATTTAACACAATCTGAAGACATCCTATGGCTCTGCAGATTTCTCCTCTGTTTAAACACAAACAGGTTTCAAAGCTTACAGCACTGGAATTGGAAGGAGTGGAACTGCAACTCCAACAAACATCAGCACCACTGATGCTTAACCAAATGCATGAGGAAGCAAGGGTTATCAAAGAATTCTCACTTAAGGCACATCCAGCTTTCACACTAGATGAGAAAAGCTTTTTTCCGTGAAGGGAGCAGGAGACACAGGCAGGGCCTGCAGGCTCTAGGAGCTCTCAGCAGGAGAGAAGCCATACAGGGTACCCACTACAGAACTAGAAGAAGTTTTGGTCCAGAAAACTCCTACCTTGTCTGTTTCAATCTCACACACCACTTCATCTTCTGCCACTGTGTCTCCAACAGCTGAACAATAGATATGAAGACCACTGTGAGGAGGTAGGTATGCTCCAGCCTCCCCTCTTAACCCACAGCAGTCTCCCCCACTAACCCAGAATTTTCTCACCCCAGCTCTCCATAACTTCTAAAGAAAAGTCTAGCTCAATCAATCAAGCTACTGCAGTCACAGTCTGTTTCCAGTTTAGACAACACCCTTCACCCAACATGACCTATGACAGAGAGGTGCCAAGGCTGTAACTGCAATCCTTACCCCTTAGGAGAACTGCAGTTAACTGCCTCATTTGTCACGGACCGAAAGGCACAGAGCAGGTTGTCAGTCAGTGAACTACAATCCATCCCTGAGCTGTCCAGTGCAGCAGTAACGGTGCTGAAAATTTCAGGGAAGAGGCAGCTGCTTACCTTTCTCCCACCTGACATCTCCTTCTGTGACTGACTCTGCAAAGGCTGGCGTGTTCACCGTAACCACGTCATCCCCTGTGAGAGAGACAGACAGACGTGAACGTGTTCAGAGCTCAAAACTTAGGGCACTGCTTCATTCTTGTCTGCAGGACTCTACTTAGAGGAGGTAGGTCAACAGACATCAAATATTGGCCTTCTTTCTTCAACACTGATTAACATTTAAATGCCAGAGAAATTCCCATCTGGCTGAAAGTCACATTGTGACAGGAATGCCAGACAAAATCTTGAGGGCCCTGGGACATAAACCCTCAGCCATCCATTGAGGCAGGGCAGCAATGAGCCTAGACCAAGGGTGGAAGAGGTAGCTTCGGCTGTTGTCAGGACAGCAACAAGTAGCCCACGAGCCATCCCGCTGACTCCTGGCTTTTTACTTACTACGTACTGCGGTGGTTCTGAAGTAATGGACAGTGAAGACACTGGAGCTATTTACTCTGCAGAAAGAGAGAAAGATATGAACACAGAAGGATGTTCCTCTGCAGGCTGCCGGCACCAAGCCCAAGTACAGAATTTACATTTGCTTAACTGATCTGAAAGGCTGCTCAGCTGTTCTGATGTATTTGTTCCAAGGGACTCCTACTTACCGCTCAAGCTGCAGCAATCCCACTAAGAAAGGAAACATAACAGCTTACCATCACTAGTGCCCTCAGACACTCAGTGAGAACTGATATTTATGGAACTTTAAGTTAGGGAGACAACCCAATGGAACCACTGTGGTTTAAATACTGATAAAAGGCTGACCTAGCCAGCCCACCCTATGGCCAAGACTAGGGCAGTAACTATGTTTTACCTTCAGATTAGGACTGTCACCCTCTACAGAAGTTGCTAGATTGCTCCAAAACCAACCAACCAACCAAAAAAAAGAGAAAGAACCATACATTGCCTACGGCAACACATCCGCATCCAGCTATTTCTCTCCACAATGTCCCCTCACAGGGAGCTGGCGACCCCAAGCATTCCAAAGGATTTTTTTATACCTGCTCACACATTTGGAAACCTGAAGCAAACGTGCTTTAGCGGCTCCTCTATCACAGTCTACTTGGTGCAAACAGACCAGCATTTCAGGCTTTTATGGATGCACTCTTAACGTTATTTCCCCAAATACATTTCTACAAGACCACCCCAGCAATGCAAACCTTGCCATACAACGACAGCTCCCTGAGCCACCCCATTTCACCTATCGAAATCCCACCAGGGGGCCACCACATAGCAAACAAGACTTCTCATCAGATAATCAAAGGGTAGAGATCCATTTATCAGCAGTCTCCTCATCCCTGTCCTTCTCCTGCCTTGGTATCTGGTTCCAAACAAAGCTTATTTTATTTAAGCATGCCACAGCTCCTGACCTGCAAAACCTAGATTTTGTTAGGGCTGGCTCCACGCTCCCACCATGTCATAATCCCACGGGGATTTTATGACAGCCAACCATACTCTGCCTCCCAGCCCTCAAATCTTATCAGGACTAGAGCAGCCCCAACCTCTCCACATCACGGCTTTCCGGGGGATACTTACACAAGCTTCCTGCTGTTCATGTAAGCCAGTCCCTGGCTTCCAGCCACACCTGTGAATAAGAATGGTGTTACCCAGCAGGAACGTTACCCAGCCATCCAGTCCTCAAGTGTCCCTGTCAGGTAAAGGGTGCAGAGGACACCACTGTTCACCCTGAAAAAAGCTTGGGACTAAGTGGGGAACACAGCCATAGAGAGGCACCTCAGCACCATCAAACCTGCCCAGAGCTTGCCAGTGGTCTTGTCTTCATCTAGATTTACAGAAGTGGTAAAACCAGTTCTCTCTTGACCTTAAAGCTAATAAAGATCACTTTTGAAAAGGGCACGCAAAGCAGCAGCTACCCCAGTCAGATCAAAACCAGGAAACAGCTACAAGGGACACCTCCAGGACTGCTAAAACTTCAGCTGCTACTGCGTTATCCTCACGAATAGAAAGGGGTTCCTAACAGGAGCCAGACATCGGTGCCCTAAGAGGCACCCCCAGGGAGCCTCACAGTCTCATGGAATGAAAACAGTGTAGGGCCAAATAGCAAGCCACCTGCACCCCTCTTCTCTGTCCAGCCCCTGTTCCAAAATTCACAGCAGGGAGGTACTTGCATAGCTTCTCAGTTTCACGTATCCCAATGTCCCCTTCCCTCACTGCTCACATGCCCTGACACTGCAATTTTTACTATGAACTGAACTCCTGTCCTTTGTCTCTTTCAGGGCACTGGGCAGTTTTCCAGACTGATTTTAAAAAGAGTCAGCATAGCAACTGAAGAACATAATTATCTCAATTACACAATGCCAGAAGGAAGAACCATTTCCCCATTTGATTTTTTAAAAAAGCGATACAATTTTGATGCCATCCCCTACTAAAGAGCTGTTATTGGAACGCTAGAAACCAGAGAAGGTAAGCAGATTTAACTGGTTTCCCAAAGTGGACTCAAAAGTGAGTGATGTAACACTATATAAACACTGTACAGCTAGAAAAAACAGCTCTGGGAAAAGCCACTTTAAGCACCAAAGATGAATTCAGAGGCATACTAGATTTGACATGTCACTTAACATTCACCCATCATTTTCAAAGGAGTTTATTAGAGAGCTAGGCTCTGCAACAGCATCTGTTTCAGGCACTGCAATGCTTGAAATACACCGTGCTACTGCTGTGAAATCTTCACCAGAGCCCAATGGATTGGACAGCATGTATGTTTGGCAAGGGAAGCACTCACATGGAAACACAGCTCATTTCACCACCTGTTTCTTCATTACATGATCGACAGAAATAAATTCCAATCAAACCTATTACCAACTTCCATCACCAGCTCTGTTCTGTCTAGGTAGTTTGAAATGAAATAAAAGTGTAAGACTCACCAGACAGAGAGCATCTTGCCAGAGTACAGTTCCCCTGTCAGAGAGAAGAGGAACTATCAGTATTGCCAAGCGATGGACCCACCCTAGAAGAACTTTGGTTTTCTCACGAGACCTGGATCAGAGAGAGACAGGACCCACCATTCCCACGCTCCGGACTGCTGGCATGCTACTTTCCCACAGTGCGCAAGAGCAGGAGATGGTGAGGGCATCTACACCCTTCTCTTTGCTTTGTCTCCTTCCAGGACACTTTCCTGCAGAGTGACGTTAAACCTGATGCACGTGGTTTTCAGCTGTGGCTCCAGCTGCTTTGACCTTCCCATGCACAGTTTCCTCTTTAAGAAGGAACAGATTTCTAAAGACCAATTCACTAAAATTTGCTACAAATGAGGTCAAGGATAGCTACTGAATACAATGAAAAAACATCCCACGTTGTTTACTCCTACAGTCAGGAATGCAGCATCTGGGGGCTTTGTTTGTTTGTTTTAAGGCTATGGAGCCTTTGAACTCCAGAAGGTCAGAATTTCCCCTGATGGCAAAATTTCTACTGCCTTCAGTGAGCCAGGAATTCCACCTTCTGGTGACATTTCATGACCATGTAATCATTGACTGCACTTCTAGCTCAGCATAACATTCCTCAAAAAGACATTTCAAGATACTCTAGTTACTTTCCCTATTGTTATCACACATTTCTCTAGCATCAAACCCGCAGATCTGGAGAACCTAAGAACTCTTTAAAAGCTATAGGAAAATATCATGGTAAGCATGACAAAAGCACAGCTGACTGATTTGGAACAACAGCTACTCAAGAGCTCAAGGCACCCTTACCCAGCAGCTAAGGTAAGAGGTAAAAATTATATTTCATTCACACTGTCAAGCGTCTGAGGGGAAGTTTGTGTACAAGCCTTGATTTCAACTTCACCAAAGCAAGTAGGATGGGATCGAACTGATCTTAAATATCAAGATAATTTGTGGAGATGTGTGTGATAAGACAACACAGAGATCAAAGACCAAAGAGATACTTAAGCTTGTCATACCGTCTACAGGACTGAGTGCTGTAGCATGCAAAAATACATTCAGTGAGCACTTCATATCATCAAAACTACTAACAGGCCTAGAATCGACCCACTGGCAGTTTAATTATCCAAATTTACTGATGGATTTGGCTTCTCTGATATTAAAGCAGAGTCAACTCAATGATCGACGGGCAGTTCCACACGGTTATGGTTAGCGGTGCCACGGATGCAGGCAGCCCGGCTGACTCGCTGCTAAGCCAGCCTGGGTCTGGCAGAGCTCGGGAGCCCCAGCAGCGCCACGCAGCTATCCTGCTTGATGGTCCACTGCAGGGACCGATGATCCTGGACGGACAGTTCTGCAAAACTGGCTTCTAGCAGGGCCTGCTGGAGTCCCTGCCCCAGGTCTGGCTGGGGAAGGGAAAGCAGGGAGGAGCACTGGGCAGTCTTTGCAGAGTCATCGTGAACGCTACAACTCTTAATCTTGGTGCAGCACTGGCCTCCTGCTAACTCAGATCTGGTTTGTGTAGAGCTAGCCTCAAGCTGAGATCAGGAAGACAAACTTCAGTGTAACTCCACTTGGTCAAGGACCTAAAGCACCACAATCCTCAGCACACACATTAGCTCCTGTATTGGATCAAATCCTTCCCACTTTCTAGTAGTGTCCCAGATAATATGAAGTCAAATGACAAATAAAATACCAAGCAACCTGAGCTCCCCTCTGCCCATTATTTCCTCCTGGGTGCTTTATAGAAAAGTGGTTAAAGGTATTCTTAGCGTCCCAGACAATAACTTGTTAGGAAAGAAGAACTTAGACTGAAGCAGAAACAGCCAATTTTATTTGCTCAGGACCAGTTTATTGTAAAGTTAAAAAAAAAAAAAAAGAAAAAAAAAGAAAAAAGAGTTTAGAGGGCTTGTCCTAAAATAAATTGTTGTGAGAAAACACATCTGGATGAGGTGCCAAGTTTGTGTTCCACAACTGGTGCAAAATTAAGGAAAAAATTGGTATCACTCTACCCTCCTGTCTTTTAGGTTACGAAATGAGGGAAAGTGTTCTAATGTGAGGAGAAAGCCACTCATACAAGATACTGAGATTCCTCTGTCCTGCATTCCACAGAACCATTGCATGTTATGCATCTCCGGGAGATGCTTGACAAGGCTGTTTCCTGTTCCCTTTTTCCCTGAAGGAATCACTATGATTGTGCCTGTTCCTGGTATCACCTTGCTAAATCTGCCTTCTGCCTGATCTTGGAGCTTCTTCAGTGAAAATGGAAATATTTACGTTTTATCAACTGACATTAGCGCTTTGGGTCACTTTAAAAAAGCAGCCTTCGTTTGGAAAAGTAAGTCCTGGTCTAATTAGCTAGTGACTCACAAACCAACTGATTAATTTTTCCCCCATGTTTCATATGACTTCTCAGAATTGTTTTTATAACTGTTGTAATCTCAAAGTGACTCTAGCACAGTGTCCCAGGCCACACCTTTCAAGGAGCTGTCACCTTCCAGCAGGTCACTACACAATGAAATAAATTACAGAATACATCAGCTGAAGTGACAGCCTGCATACTTTCATAAAACTTCTGCAACAGCAGGGACAGGGACCAACCAATTCAGGTAAGGACACCAAGTGAACAGGAGGCTACAGTTAATTACAACTGAGGCAAAAGAGAAGCCCTGTGCTGGGCAGCTCTGACGACAGGGACCGCAGCAATCAGTCTTCCAGCCCCAGCTTCTTCTTCGAAGCAAAGAAGCTGCTGCTTTCAAAACAAGGATCAGTCCAAACCACTGCTACACACAAAACACCCACTGCACATCTTTCATGGATTTTAACACAATTATATATAGCATGGCAGGGCAGATGCTAAGATGAGATGGAGATAACAATACTGAGTGGTAAAGGATACTGTTACTAAGACGACAGGCTGAGAACTCCTCCAGCATGCGGGGAGGATCAAACAGGGAAGAAAAAGTTCTTTACAAACTCTTCCCCAGATAAACAGAAGGACTTGATTCTCAAAGCACTGAATGCAGCTCCTGATCAAACCTTTTTTTTTTCAGACTAGCTCTTCTCTGGACTTTTTCAGGTCATCCTTCAACAGCTGTCCCCTCCTACCTTGAGTCTTATATGCTCATATGCAGGCTACTGATGCACATGCATGATTTCTGCTTGATAGATTAATCCAAGACCTTTTCCTCTTTCACAAGATCATCAAAATCCAGCCAACCCTTCCCAACCCTCGTTTCTTGATGACTCCACTTTTCTCCCATTCAACCCTACACTTCTAAATTTGGTACATGTCTATTGTTCTCACTTCTCCCATCAGAGATTTGATGCCTCTCCAAAAAGCCTGTATTACCCCCTTTGTCAAAACTTACTTCCCATATACCTACACAAATGGAAATTAAACTACTACCACCATCTTGACTTCTCAACTCTTCCAGTACACCTAACAGGTTAGCTAAAATTACCTCCCCTTCCCAGTCCTCAGCTATAATCTCCTGCAACCTCTGATTTTTAGACTAGTTTTGTAACAGGTTTGAATACTCCATCTGGCTTTCCCCCCTGTTCTGTACAATTACACAGCACCACTGAGAGCTGACAAAGCCTCAATATTGTTAAAATGCCACTTAAGCTTATTTTAAACTGCACTACAATCAGTTTGTATGTACATGTAACAAAATATAGCAATATAGTTATAAATTGTTTATAGTGCAGTTTCATATATACACAAAGTATTTATAAACACAATCGTGTCTGTAGCACCCAGAGAGAAGCATGCAACACACAACAGCCCTAGGAGGAAGCATGACATAATTAAACGTTCAACATTACAATTAACTGTCAACACTTGCTTGCTTAGACTCACACAATGGCTAAACCCAGATGTCTAGCTCTAAGCTGGTCATCTGGAAGTGACATGATCTTTTCCCACCTGTAGGTATGCATGTATATGTCTATATATGCCCGCACATAAAGCTTGGCACATTCACTATTTAAACGACGTGGCCACAAGTCAGGAAAGGCCAGAAGCCAGGTGGCTGCGAGCAGCCCTGCTGTGGGTGTGAGTAGCTGGCGCTGACTCTCAGCCCCTGCGAGCCCACGGCAGCCCGGCACAGGGCCCCGCCGCTCGCATCGGTCCAACCGCCGCTTTGAGAAATGGAGCCCAAGAATTAAGTGAGGCACCGGGCACCGGTGTATCGGCCGGTGCTGCACCGGGCTGACCCCGGCCGGGGAGGGTCCCTGACGGCGGGGGGTGCGAGGCGAGTGGCGGGTGCCAACAGAGGCCCCCAACGCCTCGGCCCAGCGCAGGAGCGGCGGTTTGCGGGAGCTCTGCCCGTCAGCCAGCCCTGACCGGTGCCGCCGCCGCCCTTCCCGAGGGGCTGGGCCCGGCCCGGCGCGGGGCGGAACGCGGGCACCGGCGGCGCGGAGCCCGAGGA
>JAVJGJ010000060.1:64163085-64185411 GCA_035590215.1 Microhierax caerulescens | reverse complement strand
CAATATTTCAGTTTACACGTAAACTGTTAGCGGCTTGTACTTTTAAAGAGAATTAAAACATACTTTCAAATCACCCTTAACAGGCTTTTTCAAGAGGAACTGCTTTCTAAATCAGTTTGCTCAACTGTACTTTTGACCTGCAGACAAAAACCGGTAGAGATTAATTTCAGATTCTCCTCCACAAACACATGTGCAGCCAGTTGCTAAAGCTGATACCCCAGGCAGTGGAATTGCTAGCACATTCTAGTCACGCAAGATAGATTCCAGCTCAGGTAATTAGAGTAAAACGAACTGAATTCCTATTTTTCATTTCTTCCGCTTTGTTTTTTCTTCATTTAGATGGCGAGTTTTCACTTCTTAGGAGCTCTCAGGTTGGTGGTCCATGCCCCCCCCTCCTTGAGCACTACAGTTATGGTTTCTCTCCAAAGACAGCAACGTCACAGGGACTGGGAAAGTGGTGACAACCTTGTAGTCTTCATGTGTCCCCCTGAGAGTACTAACTGTTCAAACACAGCAGCTTCATACATGAATATACTGGTCACAGCAGTCAGTTCAGATGCCAACCTAATAAAAAGCATCAGGAATTTCTTGTGTAAAGCTGAAGATCCATTCACACGTGTGCATCTTCAACAGTCAGGGAAACAAACTTTGCCCCTGTACACACATACAAGCGAAGCAGCATGGAGAAATATTTAAATGACTGATGCTCCAGAGCACAAGCCCTCGGGAAAGGCGTCCCCTCCCAAAGAGATTCCATGCGCGAGTTCCACATGTCCAAAAAATATTAGGAAAAAAATAATGAAACCATGCCATTTCCACCCATGCAGCGTTAAGGTTTTTCACATTCAGATCTTAAATCCTACAATCCAAAGAGATCAGAGCCTCCTGGCTAGAAACCTAACACAGAATGGAAAACATGAACAACTTCAGGTCACACTTGTCTCTCCATTTCCAGTACTGTGCTTTTTGTTAGGTAACGGGACTTGCGCTTACCTGGTTTAAGCAAAACCATGAATAAAAGAGCACACTCTGCTGCCAAACAGCATTAATCAGCTAGAAAGTGATAATCCACCTGAATGAAATTGCCATTTTTCCAACCTACATGCACGAGGAAGATTTAATGCTCTAGGTCCAGTACCATCCAAATCTGGCAGTGGTAGAAAGGGACACTGAATTGCTGTAACACTCCCCTGGTAAGAATGAAATAAAACAGTTCCACCGTGAAGAAAAAAGTGATTAATCTTGAGCAGAAACCAGAAGAGTTACTTAGTGTTCCTTTAGCTGGTTGAAAGATTCTGACTCATACCTGTAGGAACAGATGAGCAGGAGAAAACAACTTTGACTCAAGTTTTATGAGAGAATAAAGATGATTGCTCTAGACACCCAAAACAGAAAGAGAATTGTGCCATTCATATTTTGAATTCTAGGAATTTTCTGTTCTCTATCATCATTTCTACTATGATAAGAAAACTAATTATAAACAGCCTTACACCACCACATTGTAAGAACTTGAATTTCTTTTTACCCCCTTATATATAGTTCACGCTGCTCATGTGCAGATCTCAACTGAGATGGCCACACCTGCTCCTCAAATACATTATCTCATAGTATCCAGGTTGTCCTGGTGCAGTTTGATTCCAAATTGTCAGTGGACCTCAGGTTCAGTATTGAGACCTCATTTTCCAGAAGTAATCTGGGAAACATTAAATAGCAAAAGAGAAGCATAATAAGATGGAACCATGCACCTATCAGTATTTGGCTTCCTGAAGATGCAGACCATGTGAACGTTCCACAGGTAAAGATGCTTTCCCTTTCTAGTCCATGTACACCAAGTCACAACATTCCAAGAGAGTTCCTCGTTTTCAGTTCAGTCAGCTCACGGTTAGCTGCATGCTGGCAGAGACATGAAGAACTTCATAGCAAAACCCACAGTTTGCCTCCAACTCGAATCAACCACATTTTCTTCAAGTCCCGAGGTCTGTCCAGTATTGTGTGGGCTTCCAAAATTTGGTTACAGCAGTATTAGTAATAAAAGGGCACAATCTGCTAAAGGAAATTGTGTCCAAAGGGCATGAAACAATTCACTGTGACAGCTGCATTAAATAAATAGACAAAGACTATTTTTTTCTTCTGGCAACAATAAATTTGTTAAGGTGGCAACAAGCTGTTCCACAGGCTGAATGACTTCATTTCTTTGGTAAGGATTCTCAGAGCATTCCAATGATGTTGAAATCTCAGATTGGGAAAACCCGACTTTGGCTGGTGAAGTCATGTTGTTCTCTCTCATTTGAAAGCACACTAATGACAGATTATTCTTCTGCAGGAAGCATACTTTCTGATGTGACTTGCAAATCATTATTCTTCACAATTTTTAACTATTCAACTGGATTATATGTAGGCGTTTTGGGGATAAGTTAATATATTTGTTTCAGTGTAATATTACAACTCTACTTTTCCAATTCAATCCTTTCATAAAAGCCACTGCTGAAATCCTAATCAGGATCTCCATGGTATCTAAATCATTGTTCAGAGACTATGAGTTTCAGAAAAGAGTTAAAACAAAGCCTTACAAACAGACAGTAACAGCCATGTATTTTGTTGACCAACAGAGAGGCAAGGAACAATTAATGGACAGGGTTCACAAAGACGACTGAAGCAAAAACCAAAAAATACCAAATCTTACCTGATGGGTGAGATACAACCCCTAGCTTTTATCAGCACCAATTCTTCCCTTCTAAAGATAGGGAATTAATAATGCAAGGTAAGTTGTTTATCTATGTCAATGTAAAGATATAAGAAATAATATATGCATAAATATATATATATAAAAGAAAAAGAAAGCAATGGCATTTCCAGAATGACATAACGCTCTATGTCAGACCCCCATGCTTTATGAGCAATCCTACAGTCAAACAGCAGCAGCATGTCTTAGGTTACACATTCCCTTGCAAAAAGCATGTGTTCTTCTACCGCGAGTCAAACAGTCTTAAATATTCTTAAAAACAGCAGGCCATCTTGAGAAAAACTGAAGTGCCATAAGAAATCATAATTCACGGAAAACAGTGTTTTAACAGTCAACTCTGCTCAAGAGGTAGCGGTTCCATCCTGCAGCAGCTGAGGATTTTTTCCGAGTTGTATTTTTACATGTGATGTGCTGCACAGAACAGTCCAACTTAACGACTCAGCACAACTTAGAACTAGCATGGTCAAAGAAGGATCATTATCCGAGCGCGCTGGATGCACACTTTCCTATTTAGCCATCAATGAAAGCGGGTATTATTTCTGTTCAGTGCTGTGAAAGATTCTACTGCCAGTATCGGCGAGTAGATGATGAGTAAGAACTAAATCAAGATCAAAACTTAGTTGATTCTGTAGTGAAGGATTTTCCACACAAAAGCAAAATCACTAATCACCAACCTCTGACTATGAGCCAAGCGTGGGACTACCCAGCTACTCTCAGTTCTGTCAGCAGCAATGATGAATTTTTCCTTTTGGCTCCAATTCTTCATTCACTGAAGGACCAGAGTATCTGTTACAGGCTGTAGTTATGGCATAAGTTCCTTCGAGAACCACTTCCCATCAAGCAAGTGGAGACTGACCTGCTAAGCATTCAAACCAACTGCAACAAAAGGCAAAGATTATGGAATGATATTTTTGTATTACAGAAATGGGTAAGTTCTGAACCTTCAGGGAACCGGGAAAACAAAAACAACAAAAACCCCCAAGGCCTTCAGCCTGTTCTGATCAGTCTGACAAACAGTCTGAAACACTACGTTTTCATAACTGAAAATTCTCTTTAAACTTGAAGATTCATACATCTTCTCTCTGTTCTCACCAGAGTAAAGTATAACTTTACATGCATTCTCCGCTCATCTCTAGTTCTACATGCATCATGGAACAAACAGTGTGACCCCTCTGGGTGTTATCTACTAAAGTAATTTTCAAAATTGTTAAAAACAATAAACAGTATGATCAGTTCTGCAACACATTATCCATTTGCATGCTCCAGAAATATTATTTAGCCTGGAAAGGAAAACGTTAGAAAAGCATCTGGTTCAGGTGTATTACCAAAAATACAGACAAAATCATTATCAGTTCTTAAAAGTCAAGAAACAGCATCAACTCGTAACAATGGTGTGCCACAAGAATGCCAGTTTTGTTATGGACCACCGAGGATAGGCTGAAACCCTTTTTACACATACCTGAGAGAGTAATTTCTCCAAACCAAAGCTTGCCTGATTTCCACAGCAATACATATACTGATTTCACATTAATTTGTTTCCCTTTGTGAACAATTTTCAGTCAGAATTCAATGAGTACCTAGCAACATTAAAAAAAAAAAGTATATATGCTACATAGTAGTATGTACGCACAGAAAATGCACGTTTATTACCTTCCATTTTAAAACCGCTGCATTTGGGGAGCTTGATTTAATTGTATTAAACAGATTCAGGGCATAACACAAGTTCAGCTATTCCCCTCATTCACCAATGGGCTTTCAATCATGCATCACAGACAAGGCTGAGAAACATCCAGTAAATCAAAATATGAAGAGTGACAAACCAAACCATCTATTAGCACCATGGCTCCCCTTTAACAGCATGAACTACCACCAGACCAGAACTAGTTGTTTGCCAACCTAAATGCAAACCGCAATGCAATCACTCAGCAGAGCAGAAGAGCAGAGAAGGAAATTCAGGACCTCATTTTCTTCCATCAGGAAGATTAGGAGAAAAAAATTAATTCAGTAGTAAAACGGCAGCTATTTTTTGATTTAAACACCTTGCCTGGTCACAACATTTTTAACACAAGGCATTTGCTTCAAAACCCGAGAGGACAAAAGAAAGTTTTCACCAGCAAACCTGATGCTGTGCAGAAGCCATATGCTAGCATCTACAAAGAATCTGTATCACTTTTAATAGTATGGACTGCTATTCATTTACATTTTTTAGCAAGCTTAAACGCATTTATTAAAGGAATAGAAGGGTATAACTTCTGGTCTTTGCTGCTTCTTTTCATGATGTTTCTCCAAGAGACAGTGGACTTATGAATGGAATAAAATACCCTGATAGGGATCAGCGTTGACTAAAAGACAGAGTAAGACCAAAATGAATTTTCTAGGCTGCCCTCCAGAAAAAAGTTATTGCTCAGTTTTCAAGTTGAGCATTAATGTTTTTCATACATTACTACCTTGAGTATTTCAGAGCCATCCAACAGAATTCATACTCATGTAGTAATGGGAATTTGAAATAACTGAGAAACTAGGATCCAAAAAGTAACAATCATTCCTGCTCTCCAGGAGGAATGAGAATGGTATGACTCCTAAGAGCCAGCAAAACCTGGGGCCTTAATGGAGCTCTCTCTGAGAGGAGCAGAGGTGATAAACCTAGAAGACAGGACACATTCCAGAATATGAAGCACAGCACCTCTTCCAGGTAAGGACGGTTCTGAGTACTGCTAACATGTGAACACAGACCACATTTAAAATGTCAAAACAAAAATCATGCTATATGGTCCACCAAGAACACCGAGTTTATAGTGAAATTTATTGTTCTGCTTCCTAATACAATAAGCTACAAGGTACATACAGTATAAAACGAGAACGGCCACAAAGCAAAGGTGATAAACATTCTGTGATGGTACAGTGGAGGTAACATCTGTCTAGTCCTTCCACTTTATCCCACAAACAGCAGCTAAAACTAACGGCCCTCCCCCTCCCTCCCCTCCAAAAATATTAAAAAGTAAACTGTCTCTCTCACTTAGGAGCAGTGGGATTTGGTGTGGGATTTTTTTTGGTTTTTTTTTTGTTTTTTTTTTTTTTTTGAGGGCACTGGTTATCTGCCAATATCTCAAGAAAATTGCTGAAACTAAAGTAACAAAGAAAAACTGTGAAGGTGGGAGTGACATGACCCATGCAAGATGCTCATGACACCTTGGTTCACTTCTCCTCAGAGCAAATGGCCTGTAAAGAAAGGAAAAGTTTGTTACACCAAGTAAAACAACAATTAATGTGGTCAGAGTTAAGATATAGTAAGCCAAATCTGAACTAGACAGGACTAGGCACACAGTTAAACTACTCTTTTAATGAAAACATTATTTTTCCTGATAATAAGGGTTGGAGATAGCTGACAATCCACCTTTTATTTTGAGATGCTGTACAAGAGTGTGCACATTGAATGAGTACAGCTGATGCCTATTACACAAGGTACCAAATCAAATACTCTTGTCTGGGAGAACTCTAACAATGACAGGAACTGCAACCTTAACTCTTAAAAAATCTAAACCCCATGAAGGCTATAAACATGCAGAAAGACTGAATACTTACCTTAAAGGCACAGAATTCCATTTAACCACTTTTTCATATATACTTGGTGCGGTTGAGGGCTCTCTCAGCGAGATGACCACTTTCATCTGTTATCTTCTCCCAATCTGTTTGTCCAACAACAAAACCAATGGCCCTTTTCCTGTCCGCATCTTTTTTTTCTTCTAGATCTGCCCACCGCACCTAAGGAGAACACACTATCAGTAAGACAATCTCTTAAACAATCCTGAGACAAGTCTAGGCTTTCCACTGCAGATAAGAATACAAGAATTCTCTAATTTGTACTCATTTTCCTTTGAACATGTAAATATTGATTTGTTTTCCAATGGGTAAGGATGCAAACTACCTGAGTTATATTATTTCTAATTTAATATCTCAGGTGTTCCATGGAGTAGAAGAAAGGTGCAGATAATTAGCCTTTTCCATTCCAATGCTATAATTCTGAGAGCTGAAGCATAATTACTACAATTATTTCTCTGTTCAAAGCAACACTTTCTGCAGGAAGGATGATCAAAGACCCATTTAATGTCCTCATTTTTTGTACAACCTGTCTTTCAAATGCGCAATGGAAACATCTAGAAGACAACTAATGAAACTACAGGCAGACAGTGTTAAAGAGCAACACAGCAATGAATGAGTGACTGAGGGACAATTTTCTCCTCCGTCTTCTGTGATACGTGTCTATTTACATCTTCCCACTATTTCTTTACACTAAATAACTTCTTCATGTGTTTGTTATCTCCCATCTTTACAGGTGCAGCCATCTCCTCTGTGGCTCTTCATGGTCACACAGATCACTTGCATTCTTCCTCCTCAGACATCACTCCCTCAACCCACAAACCCAGACAGCAATGGGAGGGAGTGCAAGAGGGAGGAGGGAGTGCGGGAGGTGACGATGAAGGAAAAGAGTCCGGAAACTCAGCTGGAACACACAGTTGCAGGACAAGAAAAAACAGTAAGTGAAGGAGCTCTTCCTTGACATCCTAACTGATTAGTCTCACTTGGGCTGACTTCTTATTTGGGGACATAGGCTTGTCACCTTTCTGGCAGCACCTCCCTATTCTGCATCTACCTGGATCTCCCCAGACATTCCTGCTGATAACTAATGTCTGCTTTCTTCCACCATCACTTTCTCTGCCAGTGCCTTAGTATCTCCATTTCCCTCATGCATGCTGTCCAGTTTTGTATTTGACATTACAGAACAAAACAAAGTCTCAACACCAACAGTTAACTCCAATTACTTTTAGTGGCAAAAGCTGGTCTTTCTGTTTTGGAGGAGAAAAAAAAAAAAAGGTATTACCTCTTCCTATTACCTCTCTCATCATCTTCTGATTTTTTGCCCATTTTTTCACAATGGTATTTGAAGATGTAGCATTATGTGTTCAGAAGAGAAATACATATAAAGTGGTTGAAGCCAACTTCTTTTACACCATCTCCCAAGCTATATGTAAGGTATATACAAGGAGGTAACATCTACAAGACTTAATTGATATAAAACCTATATAGCTGATACTTTCCTCAACTGAACCTTTCTGAACATAAGAACAGCCTACCGTTTCTCTGCCTACTTATTACAAAACCTGACAAAAAATAGCTTAATAAGTTAATCACCTTGTCTTGGAATCTGCACTGTATATCACACTATCTCATGACAAAACATATAGCGTAAGGACAGGACTCTGCAGGTTGCTCTGAAACAAAGCACGTCGTGTCCCCTGGCAAGAAATGGGACATGATTCCATTCTCAATCTTAAAAGCTATACCATGCATAGTTAATCTTTACTATCTACAATTCCTCACTTCATTATAATTAATCTGTTTACCTCTGGAAGACCTTACCCTCAAGAATATTCTCTTACAGAATCTAATGGAATAGCAGAATGAAAAGCGAGTCAGTGAAATTGCCATATTCACAGACACCGAATGACTTGACACAAACTCTTTTTCACAGAGACTGTTAAATGGTCATATACATATGGTAAGTCATTTGAAAATTTATTACCCTTTTCTTTCCAGGTTCAGAAGCACGTGTATCATAGTCATCCGGAAGCTGTAGATAATCTTCCATTCTGCTGGCAATTGCTTCCCAGTCACGTTTCCTTTTAGTGCCAGTCCGCAAACCATCCAGCTTGTCTGAGAACAAACACAGAGCCTCAGAGTTAAAGGAGAATTTTTTTCTATTATTCACACAAACAAGACGAGAGTGGAAAAATTTTCAAAAGAATGAGCAGCAGATCTTGTACATCCAGCTTGTCTTGACAGGTAGAATGATGACAGTTGAAATAAACTAGAGAAGACTCAACACCATTTTCAAGTTTTATTGATCTTTCACATTAACTGTGTGGCAATAACACTCAGTCTTGTTATTTGTATGAGGGAAAAAAAGCTTGTTCTTCTGGATATTCACACTACATGGAGTCTGTCCTTACAGGTACAATGTAGCCACAAATAGCTAGGAACCACACATCCACCTTTCTGTATTTGAACACAATACTAAAGCTGTAGCATTTTTCCCAAATTTGGGGTTTAATACTGTGTCAAACACGGCATACATGCAGTATCAGGGAACAAGTGACGATCATAGAAATTAATGCATCAAAGACAAGTTTTTGAGATACTGTTTCTGCTAAACAAAAAGCTCCTTGGAAACCCTGATCCCCGCTCCCCAGCCCCCCCTTTACTTTTTCCTCTCCCCACAAGGAAAACACACTCAAAAAATCCTCCAGGACTGGAAAAAAACCCTCTCAGAATCTTTTGTTTCATGGTGTAAGAGGTCAGTCATGCATATTTGAGCAGTATGTTTGTCCAACAGTCATAATTTTCTTCTTTTTCTTATTGAATCGATAAGGCATGAGAAGAAACAATTCCATTCCTAGGTTCTAAAATTTTGTTCCTCTTTGCACACTTATTTTCAGTGAAAAACCAACACATTCTTGAAATTATGTGGCAAACTGCTTTTAGAAAGATGAAGTATTCACTGTAATATTACGAACAATAAAGCCTGAAAATGAAAATCAGCTTTACAAGTCAGAGGAAATCCTAGTACTTCCGTCAATGTATGCTACCATTTTATAAGACAACAATTCAAGTATATGCAGAAGGAATACTAAGCTTGGCAGTTATATTCTGTACACCATTTCCAGTGATGTCAGTAACATTGTTTCAGAAGTCACTGATGTAATTAAATTCACCCACAAAAGGCCACAGAATTCAACCAAATAGAAGGCAGCATATTTTCTGGACAGCAGAAGAGGATGTTCAAAGGTATGTATTTAAAGAAGCTCAGTTCAGAGATGGTTTTTTTTTTTTCTTAATATGAGAGAGAAAAGAGCAACAACAGAGATAATGTGAGGCAATGGTGATGCAGACATGCCAGTATAATTTAAATGTCATAAACTAATCAAGTAATTTCTCCCTCATACAACTCTACAGACTCCACCTTTGCCCCATTTCCCTGGAGCAGATAAAGAATTTCTTCTAAGAAAACGTTTTAATCCCCCTCTGCCTTTTATAAAAGCCAACATAACTGTGCAGGATATTTGTATCTGTTACGTGGTATCTTGTGACACAATTCAGTTAAGGTTCTTCTTTTGCTCTAAGTTAAATCTGCCAAATTTGAAGCTCAATCTCCACAGAAAGACGGCACTCGCTCTAGAAGACAAAATTGATTTATACAATATTCCCCTGTTACTCCAGCATATAACAGACTTGCACTGCTCCTCAATATTACTCTCAGAACAATCATAGCATAAGGGTTTCCAGAAAAAAACCCAACCAAACAACCACCCAACCCAAAACATTGAAAAGGAGAGCAACAAATGCATTGAGGAGCACTTAGGAACATGAAGAACTGAAAATTCAGGAGCTCTCTCCTGGCAAGTATCTGTACAGAGACACATTCCTGTTGGAAGGCAACGTGCTATGATGCAAGCTCATCTCGTCACCAGTGTGGAAGAAAAGAGTTCGGTCTCCCCCCTCCCTGCTGCACACAGGCCAACTGAAAACATCGCCAAGAAATGTGTAGTTCTCACACATCAACAGAGGAGTTCAGGAGGCATTCAGAGTGTGAAGTTCCCCTCTGTCCCTTTTTGTTACTGCTACACAGAATTTATTTTAAAATGTTATCTCCTTCCACGTATGAAGTTGGATTGCCTTTCCAGAGGGATCTGCTTCCATCCATACTATCGTGGTTCAAAGCACAGGTGCCATGCAGTAGACACTACAGAAATGTCAAAAGCCTACCACAAAGCATCATTTCAGAATATTCTGTTCTGAAAATAAGACAAGGTGTCGTTTTGTAACAATGGTACTTGTGAATATTTATGGAATATGATTAGTGTTAAACTATCAAACATCATTTTACCATTTCAATTTTAAAAACAACGAAGCAGCAGCATTTCTGGAAACCCGCAGAACTTAAAAACTCACCTTTAGAATTTTCATAATAATAAAGCATCAGAAAGTAACCAACTTAATTAGCTCCTTCAAAAACTAAATGAATCTTTTGCCCTTCTTATACAAAAGCCACAAAGTTTTATGTAAAATGTTATTTGTGTTCTAGAGCAAATTTTACAACAGTATTGAAACTTCAACTATGCCAGAGCTCATTTCTCCTTTCCTGAAAGTTTGGAGAACTCACCACTAAGCCGCAATTGGAAACAGAGTATTGTGCTAAACACTTTGAATATAGTCAAATTTTTAAGATGCAAATCCACTTCTGTAAATGCAAGAACCAGTGTGCATTATGCACTGAGACAGACCAGTAAATTAGACTCTAGAATAAAAACGTGGCTGTGCACTCACAGCACATAAGGAAATGATATACCACACACATACTCAGGGTGAGGAATGGATCACCCCTGCCAAAGTAAATCTGAATTAAAACAAGAGCTCTGGGGCATACAGTATGGCGATTGTCACAAGTCAGTGTCGCAGCTAAAGAACTCCAACTTTTCAGAGGCTTATTACAATCAGTAAGATCTTACTGTGATTTCCTGTAACAATGTTTACTCGGAAAGAAAACAAAAGCAAAACAAGACTTAGTGTTGGTTTTGGATTCTGCACTGAAATCACTTCTGCAAACGTGTGCCTTCTGGGACTAACGCAAAAAACCTAATGGGAAGGCCAGCTCCCAGGAAATAACAAATGCATACCACAGTTTACATGCCTTTCAGGAGTAATTTTAATTGGTAATCTACAACAAAGTCTTATTGTGAATTAAATGTAATAATTCTCACCCATAGACTGCAAGCGCTTATAACGCATACCTTGAGCTAAAAGTTGCCCGCCTTTGCAAAGCAATTTTTCAAAGAAACAGCATTCATTCTATATGAATGCCTGGCTTTTTAAACGTATGTTCTGTCAGAATTTATTTTTAATCTATGGTTCTATATATTTATAAAAATTAACCTAGAAGGTAGTTAAAGTAAAATTGTGAATATAGATTTAATAGAAAGACCTTCTCGGCACCTGTATCTGTGTCTTGCAGCATGCAAACATCCAGTTTGTTAATGGAGTTTTTGATTGTTAAAGGATTATTGCGACAGCCTTGCAAGTAACTTACATTAGCATAAAGCTGACCCTGCTACCCGCTCCTCCTTTCTACACTTAAGTGGAGACCATATAAAAACCCTGCATTTTATATTACAGGGTTTTCATATGCAAAGAAACAACACAGTTCTTCGTTTCTGTTTTTTAGCAGTACTTGATCATGAGAGAGGTCAACTTTGAAAGCTATCTGTAAATGTCTGCTGCAGTCACAGTCTCCATGCTGCTAGAAACTACACACAGAACTTCAGTATTTTTATAACACACTTTGGACTCCTGTGATATCTGTAAAACACACGGGATGACTTAAGGTTCACCGTATCCAGTGCAATGCATCTGTTCCTGCTACTCAGTATTTAAAGTAGTCTATGTTATTTGGAATACAACACAATGTATCAGAGCATTCTTCAACCATACAGTTTTCCAGTACCATGATTTCATACATAATTGGGATAAAAATCATTACAAACTTGAGAAATAATCTTAAGCTGTTAAAACAATCAACTCTTAACAAAAATGCAGAGCAATCTTGAATTAATTCTAACTGTCTAGCTGTTTGATATGCCAGAATCATTGAGTACAAGGCTCCTCCAGTGGTACCGCAGGTGCCACTGTGTCAATATATTCCACTAATATTTAAATGACTTTAAAGAGAGCACAGCAGCAGAGGAGATGGTGCAACTAAGCAGTTAACAGCAAAGGATGAAAAGCTGCTTTACGTAAGGCAGAACTTCTAATACTGTTTCTATGATGCAATTGTGATTTTGGTTATTGGAAAGTAATGATACACAGGGCTGTACCACACATGCGGAATCAAACCTCAAAAATGTTAAGACATGCTGTGTCCCGTTCAGGTATTTGTTACTTCTCATAGACGTGACAGTAAATAGCAGTTTTATGAAGACTGTACTGATAAAATCTTCACTTAGAACCATTACTATTCAGTTGGGAGAAAAAAAAAAAAAAAAAAAAGAACAAACTCCCAAACTGATCATAATGACTAAAACCCCCTTTCCATGTGTAGACCTTCCATCATAGCCATAGTGCATGCATTTCAGCCTGAAAGTTGCTTTTGATTTCCACAGAATCCTAGTATTAGCACTTATGTCTAACGCAACCACCAACACTAATCAGAACAAAGAGTGCAGCAAAAATAGTGCCCTTGTGCTCCTGGAAAGTCCATTTTGCATCCTACTAAGAAGGATTCTAGTATTCTCCTGGAACTGAAAAGCATAACACACTTTAACTTTTCAATATCCAAGTTGTTGATAGGATACACCGAGGCCTAATCATTCAGAACGGCACTACTTTGTCCTCACACGTGTCAATTTTGGAGAGCGAGAAATCTTCAATACAGTTAGCTACTAGGCATGTCTCCAAGAGAGTAAGTTACTGATGACGTTAAGGCTTGAAGAAAAGGTATGCAGTATGAACGAGAATGCAAGTGCAATGTAAGTTGACTCTGCTTTTTATAATACGGAAGAGATGAATAAAGAACAGAAATACTGCTTTTTTAAAATTTTAAGACAAAGTACTTTCCTTGAACAGATGAAAGAACAATTAATGAATATATAAAACAGCAATGGTTAGGAAGTCATAACTCCCTTGCCTTTGGCAGAAGACACATTCCTTCTCCATACAGATGCTTTTGCAGTTTCAGACACACGTGAAATCACCACATTTATTTGGTTTTGGTAAGAAGGCACAGTAAAAACAAGAAATTCAGGTTTTGCAAACATCATCAGATACCAACTATAAGAAACAGGAAAAAATAAATACCCACCTAGCTTTGCCTCAGAAGTGTCCATCTCCCATTTGCTTTTCGGAATGTAACCCTAAATCATACACAGAGAGAAGCTCGGAGGATTAGAGAGAGACACACATGCATAACACTTTTGAACTGGAAACAGCATTATAATGGGAGCTTAAGGTATTTCTTTTTGTAAGTCACAATTCTTGTTATCAGATGAAGGAAACAAATTACTCAGTATTTCAGAACTTCTGCATCCATTTCCCATTCAGTGATTTTAGCAGCCCTTGCAAATCGTTACAAGAGTGCTGCCCTCTGCAAACACAGAACTCCGGAAAGAGTCTAAAGACAGCAATGGCACTGTGTGCACAGTTACTATATTACATTATCCCAGGTGGCAAAGTTATTGTAACACAGCTTATCAGGCATAAAGGATATTCAAAGCTTTACAAATACAAATGAAAAAGTTACCACAGTCATGAACTTTTAACATTACATCCATGATTTACCACATACAAACTTTACTTAATCCTTTCGAAGGGACATACTAAATTCATGTATGAGTGGTTAGTCCACAACTCAACAAAATTCTTTCCTCAGTTTAAATGTATCTGTGAATCACTAAGATTTCAGTATTATTTTTCATTTTAAAATAACCCTCTTAGTTCAATGATTTTTTTAAAACACTTTTTTCCCTACAAATAATGTCATCATGTATTTTACACGTAATGATCTTTAGCCAGTTTATTCCTTGTAAATGAGCATAGTGATATTAAATTCAGTAAAAAAGTATTTATTTTAGGTATCATCTTCTTATCTTTTCATTTTATACTCTTGGACAAGTGAATCCTTACTTAGCACCCCTTATAACTCATATCAGCTGTTCAGATTCAGTGTAAAACTACTTATGTTTCTCTGGAATCACATAAAAAGCTCAATGTAGTGAAACGGAACCCCTGTGAGAATATCACTATTTTAAGAATTATTTTTAATAGAGAGGGAAAAGAACTACTCTAGAAGATTTCAACAAAACAACAATCCACAGACCAGTTTTATTAAACTAACTTCTTTCCTACTCTATTTATAGGTTGCCTCCAGTGTGTAAAGCGTGTATTTGTTAATGCTAAAGGTTACTAAATCAGTGTACTATTCCAGAGAGCTACACTGCTTTTGATTACATTCAGCACTGCTGTTCCAAAATCCTTGAAAGACCTCTTTTCTGTCAAGTATATCAGTGACTTATCAGATCTCTGTATTCTATTGTTTTTAATCAAGGCTGTAATTAATACAAACTAATACAGTTTGTGCTGCAATATTTCCTTGTAACAAATAAACTTCATATATATATATATATATATATATATATCTATCTACATATTCATACTTTTAAACAAAGTTGCACGTTAAAGTTTGCTCAGCAAGTTTACACCATAGCTAGAAGCTTGTATTGAACAAAGTGATGTGATACACTGGTGAGAACACCAAGTTAAAAGCATCAATAATTCATACCATCAAGCACAGAAAAGCAAGAATTGTCTGAATGCTACAAACAACCCTAGAGGAGTTGATAATAGCAACAAAAGAGTGACTTTGATGGTGTGAAATGGCCTATTGTGTGCTGAATCTGTACAATATCCCGGTCCTCAGATAGGGTAAGAAAAGATTCAGACTTCGTGCTTTGGTACAAGACAGTTGGATATTTCAAGGACATCTGCCAAATGGCAGGAACTTCAGACCTCTCTTTTTCCACAGGATTAAATGCAGCAAAATGAATTGAAGAACCCTTACCAACTGCTCTCAAGAAGGCAACAGATATCAAATACAGTGTACTGTTCCACCTTTCTGTCTGATATAACCCTCTCCGAGATTAGCCATGTGACTGAACAGCAGAGATTACAAACGACAGGTATTTCTTTGCTATTTTTCATGTCTTGTGAATCTGAATAGAAAACATTCTTATATGTAGATTACTTTTAGTTATGAATAATTTGCATAGTTTTCACCACCAAGATTTCTCCTTTGTCTCATAAAGAAAAGGCCTATTGTTTTATTGGCTGTACATTAGGACACTCCCCAGAGCCCATAAACACACACATACACACACTCTCTTGCGCACAGATGTCTCAAAAACTAAAGACAACTTTCTCTTCTAGGTATAGCTCATTTCCAAGAAATGAGACTAGCAGCCATATTCTTGTAAACATGGATGCGCCTTTGAAGTGTTCTAACCATACTTTATGCAGTCTCATACTCTGTGCCAAAGAATAATGCAGTAAAGAGAAGAAATAAGTCATGTTGCAAAAAACCAGATGTTTATTAAAATCCACTTTTCCTAAGCTTATTTTTTTTCATTCTTTACCTTTAACTGCTTTCTAAACTGTCACTCCTGAGGAATAGTGAATTTCCATCAAGAAAAAGGACTTTGCTCATCTCAAACATTTTTGGTTACTTCCTGTTTATTGGAGTTTAACTGCTTGGTTGTGGGAACCAGGGTTTGACACATTCAACTCATCAAGCACTGAGCAGCTGCAGCTCCAACACATACCAAGAAGTTACATTAGGAAGCCTTCCATAGCCTTTTAAATACATACCTAAAACCACCAGCCCTCAGGGCAATTCTCTAACCTTCATTTACCCAAGAGACCTAATCCCTCATCTTGGAAATACCTACTGACACACAAAGTCAGCGAGCCTTGGCAGAGAAAGCATTCTTCTTCAAAACTGTTGTCATATACTGTGACAGTCAAGAAGAGGTCTTTAGACACGTGAAAGGAAATAAGCTAAATTAATCTTCGCCCACTCTTCCCATCCTCCACTTAGTGTAATTCTTAGATAATCTGGAAGACAGCGCTATAGTATAGTGCAACTTATGAATGGCTGTAAGAGGCATGTTGCCTCTCTCCACTGATAATGGTTTGTGGCATATACTCACAAATTCTTAAAAAATTCAGTTAGGAATAATATGATTTAACATTAAAGTTCTCCTAGAAGTGTTTAAGGAATAAACAACTAGAAACGTGTGTATTAAGATCGCACTGCTAAGAATGGCAATGGGTTGGCGTTTATAAGACTGAGATTCTCCCTCAGACACATTAACAAACATTTTGTTAGAGATGGTTGATGTGTCTCCTACCAGTTCACTTTCTTCCTCCTCTGCTGTATCCTTCTTAACTTCTTCTTTCTGGTCTTCAATATTTGCATCGAAATCCTCCATCTCCACCTGTTCCAAAGCACAAACACAGACTTAAAAGGCACTGCTTGACCTCTAAATACAGTTTTTTTAGCAGAGTAAGTAGAAGATTACAAGTTCAAATAAAAGAGGAAAGAAAGAATTCATCTTGGAAAGTATGATGATGCAATATATATGAATACCGGCTCCATTTTAGCTTCCCTCAGAAGCATGCTCTGCTCTAGCTAATGACAAACTGTGCGGGAAAGTAGCAATTGTTTACTCTCTTCTTTCACATGCTTTCTTTGTGCTATCAGTGTCTGTAACAGTAAGATCCTTCTCTTGCTTCCCACATAATCACATCTCAAAACTCGAAATCTCAGAAAAAGATCTTAAACTTGGCATTTACGTATCACTGGAATGGTGTGCTCTGCGTAAAACATCTCTAATTGAGCTTTTATCTTGTATATATTTAAATATCACAGTGAAGAATAACAACCACAGAGGTTAACGTCACAAAGAAAATGGATGCTTTAAGACATACATCTAACGGAATTCTTTCTGGGGTCCACATCTCTAATAGGGGTTCATGTGTACACCGTGGAATACCCAAAACTCTCCAAGTATGTACAGTTCTTCATACCATTAGTAAAACCTTGATAAAACAGAGTAAATCCTAAATCTGCCCTTCTCCGCATCTACATAGAGCTGAGCTTTTTGCTGTCCTCTTGAAAATTACTATTGTTCTGATACAAGGAATTTGGAGATTCAAAAATAACCTGCTGATCTCACCACAAACTGCAAACAGTAAACTCTCTTCCTACTGCAGCAGTTCACTGCTTTCTATGACCATGGCAAGAGCTGTTCTGACAGCAACATGCAGCTATGATACATTTCCAATGGCCATATGATTAACATACTACTTTATTCCCAGAGCACCTGAAACACCTGCCAAAGAAAAATGCAACAACAGAGAAAGCTGACACACCAAAGATACATGTCATGGTAAACTGCAGATGGAATAAAAAGGAGGCATACCTCTACAGCAAGTGTAATTTTCTGCTACAAGTTATTTATTTCTTCATTCTCTGCTACAGGTCTGCATTTCTCAAAGCAGGGACTGAGAGTAGCTCAGATTTGTTTATTTATTTTATCAAACCACTTCTTCAAATTATGATCCAACTAATCCAGTAATCTGAAAAAGTCCTGAGTTTCATCTGAGAGAGCGAAGATCCTCTTTAACTGGTACTCAACAGTTTTTAAGAGCAAAGTGGCTTCAACTCTTGCTCAAAGATTTATAAGTCTGGGCTCCAGAAAGGTAATATAAAAGTAACACGTACTTTCGTGTTTGGGTAATTGGTAAGAATAATGGAATACACTTGTCTGACACTAATTCTGGCTTTCTCCAGTGCCAAGTATAACTGCCCTGTTGTGATCATACTTTTCTCTGCTTTGTATTGTCAGTATAGTCACATGTACATAATTTGTAATTTTAATGAGCACAGAGATTCTCACCTCTTCAATAGCAGCATCTTGCAATAGAGAACGAATGTCCAGGCGCATCATGTGACGTGGTGCTGCCTCCCAGTGATCAGACATCTAACAAAAAACAAACAAAAATGAAGCACCTCTAAAAATATAACAGATTCAATGAAAAACTGAGTTTCTATTCATGAACGAGATGTACCTGTACTTAAGAAAATTAATTTCAATAAATCCCATGAAATAACTACTGGCTCTTCTTAGAGAAGTGTGAGCATTACGTAGTCTAAAAGAGGTCAATAGTTTTCCAACCACACAGGGCTAAAACCACAATGAAACCTATCATTAATCCTATGACTCTAGATGTATACAGTTACCCTGCTGATTTCCTTTAGCTTGCGTCCATGAATATTCCTCTTGGAACACGTCTGGTTGTCTGCACTCATTTCAGCTAAGTACACCTAGAAAGAGAAAGACAATATTAAGTGTTGTAAATCAATTTTTAGAGCTATTTTTCTACCTGGTGATACACTTTGCAGTTGCACATTCCAAGGCAAATTTGTAACTGTAGACCACAGCATTTTTCCTGAATGAGGGAGGGACTTTGCATTCAAAAGTTTAGAAATACCAGCATATGGGTGCTAGGAAGTTCAAATGCTTTTTAGGCTCCATTACCTCAAAACCCTTGGTTTTTGCAGCACTCCAAAACTGTTCAAAATGACGCACTCTATCATTGATAGCATCAAGGATAATGAAGGGAAAGAAGCCATCATCCAAGGTCTTTTTGAAAGTTTTAAACATGCTGGTACGATAGGTCTCTTCCATATCAGCTTCATATTCATACTCCATCACCTTTATCAAGGACAAGAGCATTTAAGAAAGAGGACACCTATTAAATTGCTAATGTTCCACTGCTGAATGTCACATCCACTGTACACTGGTATAAGAAACACATTTTCCAGGTCAACGTTTAAGAATTTGCCCATACCGCCCTTCAGTTACATTGACTTGTTCTGAAAAACAGCCCACAGATCTCTGCACTCTTACAAAGCCACAGACTGAAATCCTGATTGCCACTGTGCTTTTCCAGAATATTTCTTTGTCAAGCTAAGAAACTGAATTAGAAGTACCTTCTTTTTCACTTTTTTCCCTGTATCTGGGTCTCTCTCTTCTTTTTCCACTTCAGTGATGAAATAGTCATCAAGGCTGAGGACTCTTGGTGCAGGTCCTCCACACTCTACTTCCTTATCCTGGGAAGAATGCAAAAAGAAAACAAACTCTTGCTGTAAAAATTCCACCCTGCTACAGATGATCTTCAAAACATTTTTGGCAAACAGCAGTTTCCTGGTCTATATTCAAAACAAGAAGAAAGCAGCATCGCTCATGTTTGCTAATAGTGCAAGGGATTCACATGCCATATGAAGACAGAGAACACAGAAGAACAACAGCCTGAAATTCCAGACAAACAGAAAGTTGTTTTCCTCTGCTGTTTTGCAGAGGAAGCACGTAAAAGACAAGCAGCACTACACACTGAGTGGTTGTTTACATACCCTGATGAGTTTTGCTACATGTGTCTTTCCACTGCCAGGCAACCCTCTCATTATGATTACAATCTGAAACAAAGAGCATGTAAGAAGACAGGATACTGTACTACATTTAACAGAATTCCTTTTGAAAAAAATTTCTTCTAGAAAATTATTTGCTCTGGGCCCACACATCACCAAGCAAAGCCAGTAGCATGCCTTACTGCCGATTTTACAAGCCAGGGTGTGAGGAGTGATAGCAATTCTACAGAATAAATTACATTCATCATCTCAGCAGCTTATACCATGTAAGATGTTACAGATCTGCTTCAAGTAAAATTAACTGAATGAAACTTGTCTAAATGTTTTATAGCCTGAATCTTGTTCTTTCTTATTTTATATGGTGTGTTGCCAAATCTCTGACTCTGTGTAAAGCCAAGTCTTTCCCTGCTACATCAAAAACCCACATGAAGATCTCGGAAGAGTCAAAAATACATTAATGTTACCCACTAACAGGAATTTTATCAGGAATCCCAGGAAGTTTACATGTCCTGTAGATTCCTAATAGCTGTGCTACAACACCCTAGGCATTTGCAAAGGAACCAAGAGAATTTCCAGAGCTTCCTCAGATACAGGCTTGTTCCCAACATATTCCACTTGTGAGCATTTTATCTGAATACAGACCTCACAGAAACTGATCACTGCTTTCAGAATGCATACTCACCCTCTCCGGCCTGCTATCCCGTCCTGGTGGCTTCAAAATATCATCTACATTTTTAGATTCTGGCTTCCTCTCCACTCGTGGAGCAGGTGGTGGCTGACGGGGTATTGAAGGAGCAGAAATAGGAATCCTTTCCTCAGGGTAATTTCTACGATCACCTTCAAATTCCAGTGTTTGGACAGAAGAATTTTCTTAGTTCAGTAAAATAAAAAAATTAAGATGTTCATACCCAGTTGAGTTGATTTAAACAGACCTTAATTATTTTAGGATAAATTGACAGATTTGTCCTCAGAATAAATCAAATTTATCATCTTGAACCTATTACAATAAAAGACATTTTTTTGCAGATTATATAACTGTTGTGTTCCTGATCACATCACCACTCAAACAAAACTACACGACACCCCCCAAATAAATTTTCCTAAATTATATATTCTGAACAAAGAAATACTGTAAATAAATTATTTTTCTCTTGATTAATATTTACCTCTGTGAGTCCATATTTTTCATAATATTCTAGCATGGTTTCAAGACTGAGAAACTGTACCTCCAAACATGGAAGGACCATGATCATATGCTGGACGATCTGTCTTTCGTTCATATGGTGGTCTTTCAAAACCACCCCGCCTGGAGGAGGGATGGTCTTTCTTGTCACGGTAAGACTGCGTCCTTGAAGGTGTAGGAGGAAGAACCCTGCCAAAAGAGTATCTTGCGTATTTCTAGAATTATGCTATGCATTCCAGAGAGAAATGACCATGTATCTCATAGACAAAACGGACAGCTTCATACTCGGCACTGCCTGAATTGTATACAGTGTTCCAAAACTACGTACCTATCATCTCGGGGATGCCGCTCTTTTTCAAATCTCTCTCGTTCATAGTCCACAGGACCACGGTCTCTGTGTAATTCCCGCTCTCTCTTGAAATCCCGATGATCTGTATTGGAATTACCCTGACGCTCAAAATAAGGCTCACGATCTCTTTCTCTATTGTAACGACCGGGATGCTCTGAAAGGAGAAACCCAAATTACTAAAACTTACTCTGAATTTCTTATTATTTTTGAAGGAAAAGCAACAAAGAAGAGTGCAAGAAAGGTATAGAGAAACATATGATGTGAGAGCTAGAATGGACTTAATGAGCCACTGAACCTCTTTCCAGACTGTACAGACAACCATATCATACTATCCTACTTAAAGCTACATTGCTTGCTTTATTTGTCTTGACAATATGAACTGTTATTTTTGTGGGCCTCTGAAGAGGAATGAAGCAGTTCCAGCTTAAACAAGAGTTACTTAGTTTAAAATACGCTTTTAGTGCCTTACAACTTTTCTTAAGAGCTAACTAACTTTCTGAGAGCTAGCCAAGTGCTCCCTACCTTTTTGAAATGTTTGTCTCTCTGGTAGAGGTTCTGGGCGCAGGGTCACCCTCTCCCCATATGGAATCTGTTCCACTTTACTGGTGGTTATATCTGGTTAAAAATAATAAAAAAATAATTAAGGTCTTAAGATACCCCTCTTTCATTTCCTTTCCTCTGTTGTGAAAAGCTATCAATGGCATTAAAAGTGACTGGAATAATTTACCAGAATTTCTTTTAAAGGATAGCGCAAAAAGAGCTGCACATAAATAGACAACAACATGGTTTTGAAAGTGTGAGGTGGGTTTGTGTGTTTAATTATGTATATCACTACCTTAAGAATGGGACTTCTGCCTTCTTACATGAGTTTAGGCAGCACACATGGTCACAAGATAATAAACATTAAAATGCTCTGAAATTTCAGTAAGTGGTAGAACCACTAATGTCAAGAGTATTAA